>JAJOOS010009181.1:0-16570 GCA_029582725.1 Solanum chiquidenum
ATTTTGGCTTTGAAATTCAAGTTGAACTTCTGGGTTTAGTATTCTCGTTACGTAAGTTCATGATTTCTTCATCTAACCATATCAATTGTGTTCTTTCTATTATGGGTAACTAAACTCCATAACTAGGGTTGTGGGAACCATGAGCGATTAACAAAGTATGAATAGTAAATAAGCAATTCTTGAATAGTGTTTTGCATTCATTGATAATTCTTTCGCTTAGAAGTCTTTTTAACGAGCGCACGCGTTAGAACTCGCCTTGTTGCTACTTGCCGGACCAAGGAGGTAATCAACAAGAAAAGAATTATCAACATAGATTTAGTGAGATACTATCTAATCGGCTAGTTTCGATTGGTGCGAAGTAATAACTAAGCCAAACATCGATTATGATGTCTAATATGAGGTAAAGGTAAGGGTTAGTAAATTATACACACATAGTCGGACCAAGTGCGGGGTGAAATTCTCTAGATGTCAGACCAAGGATTTAGAGATACCTAACTTATCACTTTGCATGTGGTACACTATGAAAGGATTGATATTACTAGGACTACTGCGTTATGAGCTTGTGGGGAACACATATACCCTAGTTAATTTTCTCATCTTGATAACAACTGAAATTGACTTTTGTTTATTGATTACTTACTGAATACTCACAATTTGTTTCACAAACCCCCCCCCCCTTTTATTACTTGTTTCTGGAAGTGCTTTGGCTAATTGAATATAATTGTTGGTTAAAAGTAAAGTCTAAACCATTTTCCTCGTGGGATCGACCCCAACCTACAAGTTGGGTTCTTTACTTGATAACGATCGCTTATACTTCTTTAGGGAGGTGTAATTTGAGCGTATCAAGTTTGATTAAATAATAAAAAAGAATCAATGAATGTAATTTGAAGGAGGAGTCTAAAGAAGCAAGGAGTTTGAATTGAAAAGGAGTCTTATATGAAGTAGAACTCTCAGTCAAGAGAGTTCAAGTCGATAAGGAGTTTGAAGTGAAGAATAAATCTATGAAGAATTATTCTTAAATAGAGGTGATGTTGTTCAGAATACTTGTGCACTTACGGAACAAAAGGGAGCACTCGAAAAATTGACTTCGCAAGTGCTACCATCAAACTGAAGGAACACATCTAAGAACCTGGTGCTTTTACAGAGTTTATGTGTTAGGAGTTTTTCTTTGTGATTAGGTCTTGATGTAATCTTAGTTCAGTGAGTTATAAATTAAATTAGGTGTGTTGTCTTTAGGTTGTGATAACTCGGAGAGTTGGGAACTCATACCTTGGGAGGTTTGTGTTAAGTTTGGGTATTGTAGTTCGTAATTTTTTAGGTTACAAGGCTTGTAATATGTTTTTTGTGGACGATTAGTGATTTAGTGAAGTTGAAGTTAAATCTTGTATGGGTACATATCGTGAATTTTTACACCTTTTGCGCCAGATGTTTTCTACGTAAAAATATTGGTTTTTACTTAATGTCCTTACTGCTTTGCTGGAACATGTTAGGCAACCTGTTTCACACTTAGGCAAAAAGTTAAAATGAGAAAATTACTAGGTCGTGTAGACTACAAAGGATACATAGTCTGCAATATCTCTTCTCATGTCGCTCCAATAATAGGGTTACCTCAAGTCATGATACATATTCACACTGCCCGGATGGAAAAGGTATCAAGAATCATGGGCCTCTCATGATATCATCTCGATCAAATCCCCCAACAACTCTCGAAACACAAATTCAGTTGGCACACCTCAAAACCCCATCTGAATCTAAGGTACCCTGACCGGCATCACAACTAACACTCGTTCTAAATGGGCCATCAAAGACTTATCCTCAAACTGAAGACCCTGGATCCTATCAAGCAAGGATGAGTGAACTCCCACATAGGCTAAGACATGTTTAGAGTCTTAAATAACCAATCAAATCATCTTATTATCTACGGACTGAATGTTACAAAGGAAAAGGATGCCACATAATAGGCAGGAAGGCTAGACTACCCATATCGCCTTCCAGCTCAACGAGTCAACTACCACATTCATCTTGCCTAGATGATAGAGAATAGAGAGGTCATAGTCCTTCAGAAGCTCAATCAATATATGGTGCCTTGAATTAAGGTCCTTTTGGATCATAATGTACTGAATATTCATGTGATTAGTGTAGATCTCGCAAACAAATCACTTTTGGTAGTTCCTTAAGATCTTAAGCATGAAAACTACCACCGCCAACTCCAAGTCATGGGTGACGTAGTTGCGCTTATGCTACTTCAACTGCCTCAACACATAAGCAATAAATTGGTCATGTTACAACAGTACACAACTCAAACCAATGTCACATGAGTCACAATTACTATGTAGATCTCGCAACAAAGTCAATTCAGGTAGTGCCTCAAGATCTTAAGCATGAAAACTACCACTTCCAACTCCAAGTCATGGGTGGGGTAGTTATGCTTATGCAACTTAAGCTTCCTCAATGCATAAGCAATAACCTAGTCCCAGAGGGCCAATACAAAACCCAAGCCAATGTCTGACAAGTCACAATATATCGTGAAGGCCTCGCCCTCA
The DNA here is from genome assembly GCA_029582725.1 of Solanum chiquidenum. NCBI lineage: Eukaryota > Viridiplantae > Streptophyta > Magnoliopsida > Solanales > Solanaceae > Solanum > Solanum chiquidenum. The sequence goes on from JAJOOS010009181.1 coordinate 2,544, forward strand.
ATGGGAAGATCCAATATAGAAGTGGTGGCCAACAACTCCTTGAGCTTTCGAAAGCTCAACTCACAGTTTTCAAACCACTCAAAAGGAACATCAAGATGAATCAATGAGGTTAGTGGTGCTCCAGTAGTGGAGAAGCCCTCCACAAACCGTCTGTCGAAGCATGTTAATCTAATGAAGCTCTGAATATTAGTAACCAAAGTAGGTCTAGCCTAGTTACAAATAGCCTCAATATTTGCCTAATCTACCAAAATACCATCATTGGACACGCATACCCCCAAAATGCTATAGACTGAAGACAAAATTCACTTTTTGAAAACTTGACATAAGCTCTCTAATCTCTCAAAGTATGAGCACATTAATCAAATGTTTCTCCTAGTCTCTCCTACTATGCGAGTATACAAGGATGTCATCTATGAATAGTATGAAAAATATATTAAGATACAGCCTGAATACCAGCATTATCAAGTCCATAAAGGTGGCAAGGGCATTAGTAAACCCAAATGACATCATAAAGAACTTATAGTGGCCAGATCTAGTCCTAAATGTGGTCTTAGGGATATCTATTGATGGTCACCCCAAAGCTGGTAAACTAGATCAGCAATCTTAGGAATGGGGTATCGGCTCTTCACCGTAAGCTACCTATAATCAATACACAGGAGCATCATACCATTCTCCTTCTTAAAAAAAAGAATAAGAGCGCTACAAGGTGATACCCTAGGTTTGATGAATCCCTTACCCAAGAGATCATGAAGATAAACACTGAGCTTTTTGAGCTTTGCATGAGCCATCTGATATGGCGAAGGAGAAATAGTTTAGGTACCCTGCTGAAGCTCAATATGGAAGACAATATCATGCTCTAGGGGTAGGTAAGGTAGGTCAGTAGGAAAAACACCCACAAAGTCACACACAGTTGGAACTGACTCGACTTGAAGGACCTCCCTACTCATATTATGCACATACTTCAAATAAGATAAACACCTTCTATCAACTAGTCTCCAAGCCCAAACAAAAGTGACAACTTCAACGGGTGTGCTACAACATGAGCCATGCCACACCTCAGGGGAACACATGGCATGGCTAAACTAACAGTCTTATAGAATAAATCTATGATCTCATGGTACGGGGATAACCACTCTATGCCAATAATTACATAATAGTCAAGCATATAAATTAATATAAGGTTAGGCCAAGTGTCATGCCCCTGTATTGCCACAAAGAAATATCAAAACACTTGATCCACCACTAAAAACTCATCCACGAGGGTCGACACTTGCAACGACGCGCTAAAGGCTTAGAATTAACACCTTCACAAGGAGAAGAATAAACAGAAACATATAAAAAGGTAGAGCCTAGATTATATAGAGACGAGACAGGTTGATGGAATAAGAGAATCGTACCTCTGATCACATCGTCCGGTGACAGAGCCTCTGCCCTTGCTAAAGATGTATAGAAGTGGCCCTGTGTGAATTTTCCCTAACTGTTGACCTTCCACCTAACCTGCCACCCTTGGGACAACCTTGAATACCCTAATAACCACTGGGATGGTCCTGACACTTACTTCGGTCTATTCCTAAACGTTCTTGTGGTGGATCTGGTAGAGCTACCTGTGGAGTGGGAGCAATCCGCCTACGCAAAGGGAAATCTCTGGCCTAATGATAAAACTCTTCAAAATAAAAAAAGTCTTAAGATGATCGTCTCCCAGAAGATTGGCCACAACGGCCTAAAACATATGAATCACACCTATCTCGACTCTTACTCGAGCCAAACTCACTCTTAATATATCAGTCACCCTATAAAACCTCTAATGAGGCCTTAACAGACTGGCCGGACTGGCCCAGTTGAACCATTTTCACATTTTATAATAAGAGTCTCAAGACCTTAAATGGAACCTCATGTAATTACCCTTATACCTAGCTCTCTTATCGTTGCCCCAATTGGCCTAACAAATAAGTTGTTCAACTGTGCGGGTGTGATCAACTACATCAAGAAAGGAATGGCCCATGGAGACTCTAGACTGGATCTCAATCTGTAGCTACAGTCTCAAACCACAAACAAAGCACATAACTCTCTCCTCCTTAATAGGTAGGATCATAGTAGCGTTGTAGGAGAGCTCGTGAAACCTCCCCTTACACTCTAAAAAAATCATGGAGCCTTGCACTAACCTATAAAATTGATCCTAGAGACAATCTCTGACGCTATAGAGGATGAACCTGACCAAGAAGGCCTCAGAAAACTCGGCACAAGTGGACCTGTGGAGACCTAGTTGTCTTGGTCTCTACGAAGGTACACCACTACTGCCTAGATGGCCCATCTAGTTGATAAGAAGTGAAATTGGCTCCTCTCGACTCTATTGTGCACAATGTGTAACACCTCGCCATTTGAAAGAACTAGAATTAGAAAGAACTATTTTGGAAAGAGTAAAATTGGAAATTTTGGCCAGTTAAACTAAGTATGAGTTTTGGATAAACTTGAGACGACCATAACTTTCAGTAGAGGAAGCTTTAGGTAGCCCATAAGATATCAAATGAAAGGTCTTGGAATCCTCTTTCCAACACCACCGAGTTTGCTAATTTTTGAGTTCGCATGAGGGAGATATGCTTGTTTGAAGTCGGGCTGTCTTGTTAAGGAAAGTTACATCAATTTAAGAGGGTTATTTTGGTCTTTTCCTTATCCAATCACCTTAAAACTAAAATTGGTAATATTTAGGGGTCTAAACTGATTTGGTTTAGTTTAACAAATCCTAATTTACGGTAGGGTTTTGAGAGAAGTTCAAGAAGAGGAGAAAAGAAGAAAAGTCAAGCGTTCGTCAAGTTCTTGAGGTTTTCGTTTCAAATTTCGTCAAGGGTTTGATCCCTAAGAGTTATTTGAGTTCACATAGCATTGTGTTCTTTCACCCATGTGCCAATCATGATTAATTCAATGTAATTTCATTCTTGAAAGCAAATGATTTGAGTTCTTGATGAGTTTTATTAAAGTTTCTTTCAGAATCTTGAATGTTGAGGTTTTGATAAGTTCTTGAGATAATCATATGATTTTTAAGGTTTTTTTGAGTTGATTGTTGTATACTAATGTTGGGTATTCGAATCTAAGTGATTAGGGAAGAAACCATTCGATTCTAGGTGAATTGGGGTTGGAAAACGAGTAAGAAAATTAGTCAAAATTTCTGGGAAAAAGGGTGGGGTGCCACACCACTTAGTTCACCCAAAGTATAGTTCTGTAGGATGGGTCCTAGGGCACCGTGCAACTTAGTGCGTCCCAACCTTCCTTCTGTAGTATAGGGTCTGGCGCCCTGCGCCACTCAGTACGCTAGGGTCGCCAAGTCTTTTACCCTTTCCCACTTCATTCCGTATGAGTTCCCTCGAATCGTACCTATGTTTTCTAGTTGATTTCTACACTCTAAAGTACGTCTAAAAATTGAGATCTATCCATAACATGAGATCATAACCCTTGAATCCATAATTCAAACTCAAAGTAGAGAAAAGAGTCAAGTCTTGAGAGTTCTTTGTGTTTTCAAAAGTCTTTTACAATTGCTTAAACTTGTTTAATACTTAAACATTGAGTTTGAGGAAGAGTAGAGCCAAGTTCATTTTCTTTAATATAATATATGGGAACTAAGTATTCCCAAGAGTAAATATTTCCATATTTAAGATAAGAGGAAACACCAATTTCCAAAAGAGTTTTCATGAGCAGTTTTAGTACCATCTCTTGTAAGAGAATTTTTTTTGAGTAATAATCTCAAACCACAAAAAGAGTTACGTTTTTAAACATATGACCTAGTTACATTTTGGGAGTAGTATTGATCATCGATATCTGGACGAGTTCAGATAAATCAAGTCGACATAAACCATGTAGCTAACATAGGTAAAAAGGGTCATACTCTTTAGATAATCCTTAATACTTTTTAGCATAGACTAGCGGATCCACTTAGTAGTAGGTTATATATCCCGACAAAGTATAGGACAGTTCTGGCAGCGTAGGCTAGACGATGTATTATCTCATAGCTCATAGTGATGGTTATCAGTTAGAGAAATTCCCACAGACTTATTTTGTATCATTATCTATACAAATAGAGTTTATGTTGTATTTTCTAATACATTGAGTTGTTATCTACTATTTTAAAGCATCTTTATTTACTGCTTTATATTGAAATGAGTTGAGTAAAGTTGAGACGAGGTAAGTGTTTCTTTTAGTTCCAGTTCAATCTTATGTCGTGTTTTAGATTTCCCCTCACATGGTCGTACATTCCATGTCCTAACGCCATTTGACCTGCATCTTTCATGATGCAGATACATGTAATCATGATTAGCATCGATTACTTCGTTAATCCAGTCGAGCTTCAGAGTTATTTGGTGAGCCTCCCTACTTCCATATGATCCATTTATTATGTTTTGTCATTTCAGTTTGTTAGGATGATTTGGGGTCTTGTCCCGACATCCCTCATAGTATTAGACGCTTCATAAATAGATAGACATAGTTCGTGAATCTTGTTCATTTCATTTATTGATGTCTGAGACTTGAGTTGCCATTTTTTCTAGTGAATGTTTCTCTAAATATTCTGAGTATTTATCTAAGTTAAAGATTTTTTTTGAGTTTATTATATGTTGAGTAAGTCTTCCTCTAAGAGTTAAGCCAAGACAAGGGTTCCCTTGGGGCCATCAATGGTTCTCGAGTACCAGTCGCATCTAGGGTGTAGGATCGAGGCGTGACAAACTTGCTATTAGCGCACAGAGTTCAAGAGTCCTAGGGTGTATATGAAGACGTGTTTGTAGAGTCCTAGTTATCTGTGTGAAATGCGAAATATCTTTAATTAAGAGGCTACAACATTTAGGAACTATCTCACTTCTTTCATACTCATTTTGTGCGATATAGCTCATTTCTATAAAGTCTCCTTATAATTCGTTCTTGCGCGTATCTTCCAAATCATGCCTCCACAAAGAGTTGTCTGAGGTCGTCCTACTAGAAGGAACGTTGAGAATCAAGGGGTACCTAATGCACCAGAAGTGCAAGCCCAAGGAGAGGTCACTAATGCTAAGTTCTGGGAAGCTATCTGGATGTTGAGTCAAGTGGTGACCAACCATGCTGGACAACAAAGAGAGAATCGACAGGAAGTGGCGCATACTTCAAGGATCCGTGAGTTCTTAAGGATGAATCCTCCAAGTTTCACTGGTTCAAGTGTCATTGAGGATTTGAAAAATTTTGTGGAAGAGTTGCAGAAAGTGTTTGAGGTGATGCACACTGCTGATGCCGAGCGAGTGGAACTAGGTGCTTACAAACTGAATGGTGTTGCTAGAATTTGGTTTGACCAATGGAAGAAGGGCAGAGCTGAGGGTGCACCAATAGTGAGCTGGCCTAAGTTCGAGAGTGCCTTCAAGGGGCATTTCTTTCCCCGTAAGCTAAGAGAGGCAAAGGTAAGAGAATTCCTCACTCTTAAACATGAATCTATGAGTGTGCATGAGTATAGCCTCAAGTTCACTCAATTTTCCCATTTTGCCCCTGAGATGGTTGTTGACATGAGGAACATGATGAGTCTGTTTGTTGTTGGGCTGTCTTGTCGGTCAAGTAAGGAGGGCAAGGCATCTATGCTAATAGGGGATATAGACATAACAAGGTTGATGATCCATGTGCAACTGGTTGAGGAAGATAAGCTGAGAGATACGGAAGAGTTTCGAAAAAAGAAAGCTAAGGCAACAGGGAATGAGTCCGGGCAGTAGAAGAGTAATGCAAACTGGTCATCATTCCAACATAAGAAAAAGGGACCTGCTGCATCATCTGCTAGTGCACGTGTACCAAGGAATAAAGGTGAGTTCAATAATCAGAATTCTCAAAACTTCAGAGCTAAACCTGGACAGTCTCAAGTTAGTGTGGCACAAGGAGGAAATGAGACTTATGCATGTGCTAAGTGTGGTAGAACCCACTCAGGAGTGTGTCGTGATGACCCCACTGGTTGCTTCAAGTGTGGACAAGAGGGTCATTTCATGAAAGAGTGCCCTAAGAACAGGTAGGGCGGTGGAAATAGAGGCCATAGAGCTCAATCTTCTTTAGTTGCCTCCACTAGACATAGCGGCACCTAGAGGAACTACTTCAGGGATAGGTGGAGTGGCAAACTGTCTTTATGCTATCATTAGTCACCAAGAGCAAGAGAATTCTCCAGATGTTGTCACTGGTGATCAAAGTCTTTACTTTTGATGTTTATGATTTGCTGGATCAAGAAGCGACTCTATCTTTTGTGACTCCTTATATTGCCATGAATTTTGATATTCTTCCTGAGCAACTTCTTGAGCCCTTCAGTGTTTCTACACCTGTTGCTTAGTCTATTCTAGCTGAGAGGGTTTATCGTGGTTGTACCGTTTCAGTCAATCAAAAGGACACCATAGTTGACTTAGTTGAGTTAGATATGGTAGATTTTGATGTCATTCTAGGTATGGACTGGCTTCATGCCTGTTATTCCTCAGTCGATTGTAGAACTCGAGTAGTTAAGTTTCAGTTTCCTAATGAGCCAGTTATTTAGTGGATAAGTAGTTCAACAGTGCCTAAGGGTCATTTTATTTCGTACCTTAAGGCTAGAAAGTTAGTTTCCAAGGGGTGCATCTATCACTTGGTCCGAGTTAATGACTCTAGTGTTGAGACACCACCTATTCAGTCAGTTTCAGTTGTTAGGGAATTTCCAGAGGTTTTTCCAGATGATCTTCCCGAAGTCCCTCTTAAGAGAGAAATATACTTCGGTATAGATATTCTCACTGATACTTGTCCTATTTCTATTGCGCCATATAGAATGGCTCCAGCAGAGTTGAAAAGAGTTAAAAGAGCAGTTGAAATTTCTCTTGAGAAAGGTTTCATTTGACCAAGTGTCTCACCTTGGGGCGCTCTGTTCTTATTTGTGAGGAAGAAAGATGGTTCTCTCAGAATGTGCATAGATTACCGTCAGTTGAACAAGGTTACTATAAAAAATAAGTATCCTCTTCCGAGAATTGATGATCTCTTTGACCAACTTCAGTGGGATAATGAGTATTGGTTTGTTTTACTTTCATTTCCATGGATTCAATTTGATTATCATGTGCTTAGTTTATAAATTGAGGTTGCAAACTTAACTCTACTTTAGATCTTCATATATTGCTTGAGAGAGAATATATGAAGTAGGTAATTGATTTGATGCTTGCATATTCGTTTGAATGTTCTTATTTACTTGAGAAAAAAATTGGGTTTCACCTCTAAATGCTAGGCTTGCTCTAGAGAGAAGATTTATGTCAAGGAATTGGACTTTTAGTTGATTACACATGGAAATGCCCAAGAAGAGTTCTTGTGATAACCATATTATGATTGAGAAATATAATGTGTTTCTGAGATTGACCTAGTCTATCCATATGTAATCAAGGTTATTGAGCAATCACATACCCACCTTTTGAAAAGATACCCACTTATGCACACTCCTAGATTATTATTCCGCTTGCTTGTTAATCACTTGTTTAAGTTCAATTGATCAAAATTAATTATCGAACAATCTTAATTTTTATAATTGGAATTAATTTCACCCTTATTACTATCTACTTTCAATGAATTGGGACACAAATTGAATTCATAATTGAATTATTTCACATACTACTACATGTGGGATCTGACCCCGACCTCATACGTTGGATAATTAGATTGCTAACGAACGGTTACTTGTTTAATGATTTTACAAGTAATTTGAGCGTTATAAAAAAAAAGGGCACCATTGTTGGGGAGTGGTGCTTAGAATTCTTTTAGTGAAGTTATTTTGTGAACTGATTTGGTGTCGTAGAACATTCTTACTATTTGTTCATTTTTTTGCTCTTTATAAGTGACGACATGAGTGTTATTGGGAAAAATGATACTAGCCAACAACATGGACAAAATAATGATGTGAATTTCAATTCAATATGAAGTACGGGAGCTATCCAGCTACTCCCAACTATCGGGAATGTTGTATTTCATTTAATTGGAACAATGCTACATTTCCTCCAAATGAAGGGGATGTTCGGAGGTCTAGCTCATGAGGATCCCCATGAGCATATTCTCAATTTTGTAGATGTATGCAGCCCATTAACTTTCAAGAACATCACTGAAAAGTCAATTTGTTTGAGGCTCTTTCCCTTTTCTCAAATGGGGAAAGATTCTAAATGGTTGCTTGAATTGCCAAGAAATTCAATCATTACTTGGGAAGAGCTTACTGAGGTGTTCTTTGAGAGATTGTTTCCTCTTTTCAAAATGGTGAAACTTATGAAAACATCCAAAATTTGAAGCGAATCGAAGATGAACCTATACATGAAACATGGATTAGGTTCCAAAAGGTAGTGTTACGATGCCCTAATGATGAGTTACCAGATAAAGTGTCGTTTCAATAGTTTTGCTAGAGTCTTAATTTTACGAATAAGGGAATAGCTGACCAAATCATTCAAGGTGGAATTATGAGGCAACCATTTGAAGTCTCTTCAGCGTCGCTTGATGAGATGACCAAAATCAACCGTGCATGGAATACAAGGGAAGTAAAGTGTGTTGAAGTGTGCAGGAGGAAGTAAATTTCCTAAGTTTAAGACAATTTGGGTGAGAAGAATACCCAATCGGCGAAGCGTCGAGTTGTTTTGGCGAGCATAACCTTGCTCGCCTTCTCAGTTCCAAAATCTTGCAAAAGGTTTTGTCAACTTCGATGAACAGGTACCTAGCCAGTGAATTGCCAAATGTGATTTGGCGAGCAGCATTGAGATCGCCGAGTTGAAATCCAAGCTGGGTATTTTGAACAAAATTAATCTTGATATGATGTTGGTCTGGTGTGTATTTTGTGTGGGGGAAGTATGATTATACCATAATCGACAACTAAGCTTGAATTTTCTCAATGAAAATTTTGGTTATCTCATTTGTAAGGGAAAATTGTCAATTTATCGTTACTTTGTTAAAATTTGGGGGAAGTCTGAGTACCTAGAGTATATGTTGTGATGGGTAGCTTCATTTTGATGAATTAGGTGCGAATTTTGTTCATAGCTAAAAAATTGTTCAAAAACTTGAAAATTGGGTGAGGGGCTAACAATTGCTTGTTCGGCGAGCTCCATCGAGCTAGCTAAGGTGGATCGGCGAGTCACCGAGTTTTTCCTAGCTCTCCCTTTGCTTGATAAATTGTAGGTCTGAGTTCTGTAATTTTTAGCGAGCTTTCTTCAGCTCGCCAAACTAACTCAGCGCGTCGCTGAGTTGGTAATGGCTTCGCCCTTTTGCCGCTAGTTTCTAGGGTTTACAATTGGTAATGACCACGAGTTTCTAGGGTTTACAATTTTCGACGGTTACTGTTAAACGGAAAAGATTTGCTTGTAGGTGCTGCTTTAATCAAAGTGTTCTCTTATTTTCTTGTACATTTATGTTTTCCAATAGTTCAAATTATAAAAACTGTTATTTTACACTAGTTATGAGTTGCTAAATTCATAACTAGGGTTATGAAACTTAGGTTATGCATGATGATAATGAATGCATAACCAGGGGCGGACCCACGTGTTGTCCAGGGGGTTCACCCGAACCCCCTCGTAAAAAAATTACACTGTATATATAAGGTTAATTTTCTGAATTTATGTGGATATATATATTTTGAACCCCCTCAATGATAAGGTGAAGGAGATAGCCCAGCGGCAGCTACTTTCAAAATTAAGCGTGACGTCCAGGGATCGAATCCCTGGGTTAGCTTTTTAGTTTTTTCCTTTCAGTTTTTTTTTTTTTTAGTTCCAGTTCCGATTTTCATGTTTTTTTTAGTTTTTTTTTTTAATAAAACGTGCTAAAATGTGGTGTTAAACCCAAAAAATTCAAGGATCCCATACTCCCATTCCTAAAAATTGTACCTATAAGCTATATACTACTACTTTCTTGAAATTTTATTTTGTTGGCTTATTTACACGTTTATACTTTTATTTTTCGAACCCCCTGAACGAAAATCCTGGGTCCGCCACTGTGCATAACAAATCTGTTATAAATGTGTAATGATTGTGTATTAATTAAGTTCCTTTCAAACTAAACATTTTCTTTAGATGATTGACAACCATTAATATATAAAATCTCCTATATTCTGACTTCTTTGACCATAGAGGTAGAGATTAGGAAAAATGCCATAACAAAAATTTGGTGCTACCAACCACCATCAAATAACTCGAGATCGAGAGAAGATAGCTAACGTGAGAATTTTGACTCATGTTACTCCGGACGGAATAGTTAATTAAGGATGTGCTCATTAGAGTGCGTACTTTTTCGATTCACGTTAATTTTTATAATTCTTCAATTTTATGCAGATGTTAGGATGCCAGTTACAAGCCTTATGATAGTGATAATCACATCTTTAAGTTAAAGGGGAAGGCCAAAACCACAAGCTCAAAAATATATACCAACAAGTATAGGACCTTGCCTAAAGAATAAAACAAGATAGCAAAGGTTTATTATATATTTCCTTTTGTATATAAAACATCAATAGTATACATAAAATAAACAAGTAAAGTATTGGTGATATTGTTGATCATGTCTACTGGTCAATGCGCACCCACATTCCACGGCTAGGAACACCGCGGTGAACCACAAAGAGTAAATAGTAGCCTGGTGGAGCAATTCTGCCTGAAGGTGGTGCTACTACAGTAACCTCTTGATTTGTCACTGCTTGAAGCTTCAAAATGAGCAACCTTTGTCCTTGAGAGTAGCCATGTGTTGTAAAAGGCGGTGCATACATTGTAACCTTAATGTCTGTCTCATCTACAACTTCATCCAACTTGATACTGATCTTGAAATTCTGACCATATTTCATCTCCTTGTTGGCTCCATTTTCAAGAATTTGGGGCTTGTTTAGTTCCAACTCAGGTGCCAAGTAAGGAGGTGAGAATTTCTCCACTCTCAAATCAGTTGGATATTTAGCCTGGAAGTCATACACAGCATGGGTATTGCTGCCTGCCACTAAAATTTTGCCATCTGGCAAAACAGCAGAAACAGAATGGTACATTCTAGGGATTTGTGAAGGGGTCAATTCCTTGAACCTCTGCCCTTTTGGTTTGTTTGGGCTATAAAGAAGTGGAACAAGATTAGGTTCCTCAGCAGCATCCCATGCCGAAGTTCCTGTCTTTGCTCCATTGATGATCAATATATCTCCGGTTGGTAGAAGCAACATGTCTCCCATCACTCTTGGTGATAGCATTTCTTCAATATCCCATTGAGCTCCTTGTCTGTTAGCAAATAACCTTCCACAATCTTTTAATGCGGGGAAGAACTGTCTTGGTGGAAACTCGGAATATTTGAAGGCATCATTGGTATTTCCACCACAAACAATGATCTCAACTTCAACATCCTCAGGATTAGGAGTATTGAGATTGATTGGTAAAAGTGCGGACATTCCTGATGCTGGATAGTTTCTTGAACCTCCTGGAAGTACAGGAAGATCGCGGATGGTTTTTCCACTATAAGGATCAATGATTATTGATCTATCGTTGGCAAATATAAATACATTCCCATCAGGAAGAAGATTGACGAATGGATAGAGATTGTTTTCTTTCTCGTCTTCAGTCTCAACAAGGAAATTTAACCCAAATTGTTGCACCTGAAATTGCAGTCTTCCTGGTGGAATAATTTCGTAGTTGTGTGCACCACGACCTCCAACAAGAATGAAGCTACCATTCTCAAGCATATGCTGAGTAGCATACCTGTTCATTCACAAACATAAAACTTCTCCATCATTTTGGAAATGGACAATCATATTTATATTATTAGTAATTGGTTACTTGTCTTTTTTAAGAACTACAATAAAAGAGTCATTTAGTGGCAATATTATAAAATTTTGTTTTAAAGTGATCGATATAGTATACAATGTTTCTTTTATGTTGATAGTGTGTGGAAGATTTAACTCTTTAAAAAGTAAGATTGGAATGATATATGTGTACCATCTCATAGCAGCAAGACCATTAGCATTTTCCTGAAACTCACAGTTATCGCATGGATTCATGATTCTGATACTGCGGATTCCTTCACGATAACCTCCTGTGCTTACTAGTTCACCATTAGAGGACAAACCTCCAGATGAGCACCATGTATCAGTCATTATCTGTGTATCAATTGAACGAAAAAAATACCAATTATTAGAAAAGGAAACAGAGCTATATGTGGAACTTGGAGATCAAAAAGCATTCATTTTGTTCCTTGACAATGATTTTTTTATCCTTAAAAGGTGCAAATGATAGTTATGCCTAGAAAGAAAAAGAACTAGATCTCTTTTTAGATTTTTAGGTAAATATTAAACCTTTCCCATGAGAAAATGGAAAAAAGGTTCAGAAAAAATAAATATAGGTTTATGTTAATTTAATTCAGAAACATTCTAAGACACAAACTCTTAAGAAAGGTTACTAATTTCTTACAGGAATAAAGAAATGTGACATAATGATACAAATAATTAAATAAATTAGCAATTTTGAAAAATCCCGTTAATCTGGTCTGTATAATTTTAAGTACACATATATTATTTGCCTCTTATGCATGTGTGTGTACTTCTCTATAATAAAGTAATGATTACCGAAATACACAACTTATTTTATTATATTGTCTAAAATTTCCTATCATTTGAAAATAATTACAAAAATCCCTACTTTATGCTATGTGTCGATCGGATACGTTACTTTATGTGATGTATCAGTTGAATATATCACTTTACGCGATGTATCGGAACGTACCCGATGTATTGGAACACTAATGACTGTATCAAAAAACGAGACGTGATTTATCAGATGTTTTGGGATGTATCCAAATTTCACAAAATTTAAGAAATTTTTGTAATTTGAAAAAAAAAAAAGTACGAATAGAATGTAATTAGGTCTTAACACTATGAGATTTGGGTAAATCATGCATAATATATTAGTGAAATGAGATATAAAAATTAGGAAGAGATAGCAAACCTTCAATGTCCTAACTTGACCACTCTCAACGTCATATTGAACACCATGAGACCAACAATCAGTCTCACCAGGCCTTTCTGGGACTGGCTTGCAAAATGGAGGGTTATTTTGAATTGCAGATGGTCCAAGATTTGTGGTGTCATACCAAACAGCCTTGTTATTTGGCATCAACTGTATATGCATGGCTGCAACACCAGAATTTGGTGAATGTAACATCCAAGCACCACGATTTTCAGTCTCGAAATCCGGCTTTGGAATGTCATTCTTTTTCACTTCGACAGCCGGTTCTAATGGTGCTACTTCCTCTTGGTTTTCGTGCACTCCATGAAAGGGAAAGGGAAAGGGAAATTGTGGAAATATTAATTCATTTTTTTTGTTTTTCTTGTTGGACTTCTTGTTGTTTTTCTTCTTCTTTTTCTTTCCATCTAGGAATTCCAAAAAACCATGAGGGGAAGGATCAAAATTGACACCAACGGGAGAGTCGTCAGCATCGTCAAAGCCTTGGTTAATATGTTTGTTTCTAGCATAAGATGAAACAAAAAGTAAAGGAAGAAGAACAAAGGCTTTGATGTAGATAGCCATTGAAGAAGCCTTTTTCTTAATTATTTCTTCTATGGCTTTTATGACCGATTCATCATTTCTGCCTATTATTCTCTCTATTTATAACTATCAACAATACCTTCATTTAACCACATATTTATTCCAAACTATATGTCAACCGTACCATCTCACACAATTTTCGCTAACCAAACATTAATTAAAACAAATATAAACAAACCACATTTATATTTATATTTATACTAAAAATCTCTATTCTTACGTGATGTTGTTTGACTTTTCATAAATATCTAAAGACTAATTAGTATTCCAATATTTGAACAAAAGAATACATCTTCTATGCTAAATAAATGGTATCCAATATAGGAAAAAAATATTGATATTGTCATTAAACATTTATTAAATAAGAAATATGACATTCTTTTTTAATTGAAATGAAAAGAAAAAGATGTGTCACATAAATATAATTTTGAGAATAGTAGTAGCCAGTTCCGTTAGACAAGCAATGCACAAGCTAGAGCTTCCTGATACCAATTATTAGGAACAAAAAATCAAAAA
>JAJOOS010009183.1:0-14422 GCA_029582725.1 Solanum chiquidenum
ATCTTTGAGGGCCAAAATAATTTGTTTACAACATATAATTGTATCTAAATATGCAAAATTTTCTTGCATTTCAGGAATCTACATGAAAGATTTAGTGTATGCCCTGCTTTTTGCTTCATCAATGGCCATCCAGTTGCTAATTTAAGTCTTCTGGATCACTTGAATTTTCATCAAAGAAATATGATATATAGTAACACTTATAGACAACTTTTTTGTTCTGTTTTGTGGGGTTGGGACAACTTGGGAGATATAACATGATTCAAACCACCCCTCAAAAGGTGTGGACAACTCTCCAACTGCGCTTAACTTATAGACGACTCCATATGTATGTCCCTAAAGAAAAAAGTTAGCAAAGTAGCTTAAATTTGCATCATTCTCTCTTCTTTTTTGTTTTTGTTTGTTGCAATAAAAAATTGTATAGAGAAAATTTGAATTGGTATTTACTTTATTGTATATACATTGTTTATTCAGAGTTTAATCTGTTAATTTTGATGATCAGTACGTTAAAATTCTTTTGGGAACTATATTATGATTCATAAATGTGTTAAAGTCTTTATTGATATTAGTTAGAGTAATTGTCATTAGATTCGATCTCACTATACGCTTTAGGAACATTTACAAAGAATATTAATTGCCTTTAAATAAACGTATTTAACGATAATTTAAGTTATTGACGTTAATTAAAACCTCTAAAAATCATTTTGGATAGTGTAAGTTTATGCGATATTCAATAGGAAAAAGGAATAAACATGATAGCCCACGAACACTGTAAATATAAAAATAGTAACATCAGATTTCTTTTCATAATATTAGAATTTTTTTCGTGATTTACGATATTATGCGTATGTCTTATTTTGATTTTCTTATGAGACAACGTTTATAAGTTGCAACTTACAAGCTGCAACCTTTTTAAAAGCCTTTTTTAATTTTAAAATATGAATCACATGATAAATAAAAAAAGCCATCAGCAAGAACATTTTTTATTTATTTTGTCCTTGCTGCTAGCCGCCTGCAGCCTTCTCAGGTTCGTTTGTTCTCTCTTCTTCAATTCATTTTTACCGACTACATATAATATATGTTATTCATATAGCTATAGTAACCAAACATAGGTCGTGATGTAATGGCGAAATTATTTCAATTTTTACAATAATTAGAGGTCTCAGGTTCTGCTTATCTCGTGTGCAAATCATCTGGACTATCCACCTTCAAACTCTGAGGTCATTCTTATAAATAATCCAATGTAATGTGTCAAGCCTTTTATTTTATTCACGCCGCAAGATTCAAATTAAATAATATCACATAAATTAAAAATGATAGTTTTTATTAAATAGTACTCCCTTTCCCTTTGTTCAATAATTTATCCACTTCGTACTTATTTTATAAAGTCTGCCATAGTAGCATAAATTTCAAAATGAATAAATATAATAATTTAACTTTGTGATAAGTCAAATAATATCTCATAAATTAGAACGAATTATAATCTTTATGTGTTCAAGATCCAATTAATAAAATTGGTTGGTTATATGAGGGATTCCTAATTATTAAGGATCAAAACGAGTCAATAAAAGATTTGAGGGTATATATCACAAAAAATTTAAATTTAGGAGTTTTAGGCAAGTGTCATATGATATAAAATGTTCCTGTGAGCAAATTATTCTTTTAAATAATTAGATGCAATCATTTCATAATTTAGTTGCATTGACCATCTATATATGTTTAAATATTTGAGTCCGGAGTCTAAAGGGTGAAAAAAATTGATAAAAAATCCAAAAGGGCACATCAAATTTTTTTCTAACCAAAAGGGCAAAATCGCTACGTCCGTAGCGATTTTATTTGACGCCGTTAACAGATCAAAATCGCTGCCCTGTCAGCGATTTTGTCCAACTTTTTTTTTTCTTTTTTTTTTCAGAAAATCGCTGCCCATGCAGCGTTTTTGCAAAAAAAAAAATTAAAATCGCTGCTATGACAGCGTTTTTATAAGAACAAATTTATTTTCTTTTCTTGGAAATCGCTGCCTTGGCAGCGATTTTCGTTAATATTTTTAATTTTTTTTTAAACCACTGCTGTTGCAGCATTATTATAAATTTTGTGGTAAAAAAATATTATTTTAAAAAAAAATCGCTGCCTGGTGGAACTATTTAACAACTAATTATAAATTATTTTTTTAAAAAAAAAAAATCACTAACTTGGCAATTCATTTTTATTTTTTAAACATCCTTTAAAATGTCAAATCATTACTTTTTATGTTTGATCAAATCGCTGCCAAGGCAGCAATTTTATTTTATTTTTTAAAAAGTTTCCACCAAAATTGCTGCCAAGGCAGCGATTTCAAAAAAAAATCCATAAAAATTATAATAACGTTGCAATAGCAGCGATTTAAAAAAAAAACATTAACGAAAATCGCAGCAATTTCCAAAAAAATGAAATAAATTTATTTTTATAAAAACGCTGCCATAGTAGCAATTTTATTTTATTTTTACAAAAAAAAACTCGCAAAAACGCTGCACGGGCAGCGATTTTCTGAAGAAAAAAAATTACACCAAAATCGCTGCAAAGGCAGCGATTTTTTAAAAAATACATTTTTTTTTACAACTAGATGTTAACTAGTTGACAGATTTTTTAAAAAAAAAAAATCAAAAGAAAAAAAATTTCTACCAAAATCAACGATTTTTTTTTTTAAAAAAATAGTTCCACCAAAATCGCTGCCATAGCAGCGATTTTAATTTTTTTTTTAAAAAAAATCGCAAAAACGCTGCATGGGCAGCGATTTTTTGAAAAAAAAAAAAAAGTTAGACAAAATTGCTGACAGGGCAGCGATTTTGATCTGTTAACGGCGTCAGATAAAATCGCTACGTCAGTAGCGATTTTGCCCTTTTGGTTAAAAAAAAATTTGATATGCCCTTTTGAAATTTTTATCAATTTTTTTTGCCCTTTAGGCTCCGGACTCTTAAATATTTGCACTTGTATTAAACTAGTTGAATATGACCTGTTTCCTATGAAGTTTCTTTTGGTAAATAGTGTACATATCAGTTCTTGAAAACATCATATTTGCTAAAAGTATCTTTAATTTCAACCACATGTTATTAGTCTCACCTAGACATAAATAAAATCTACCTCTTGGAAGTCATTTTGTTTAGCGCAAAAAACCAAAAAAATGCACCAATTATATAATGGTAGAAATGTATCCTATCACAGTAAAAACTGGTTCGATCTACATAATAATAATAATATTAATAAAATGACCTTTCAAGGTTGATTTTTGATATCCACCCGTACAATCTGCTTTGAGGTTGATCGATATTGCCCAAAAAGTCCACCTAATTGGGGGGTTGATTTTGACCTTTATTTAAGTTGTGATATCCCTATAACCAATATCATTGGATCAAATGTGTGTGTACATAAATAACACGTGTTGTAACTCATTCCATTTATTTATAATTGATTTTTTCAAATAGATGACTTATTTGGATTTAAGATTAGCAAGGTGGCTATTTAATTTGTCCCACAAAGTATTATTTTTGGTCCATCCTGGACACTAAATTTGATGGCTAACAACTTAACTATCCTCTATATAAGTAATAATCATCTCAATATGGAAAATCACATCAAATTCCATTCTTTGATTTCCTTTACAAATTAAGATGGATTTTCAACACTTGGTTTCCTTCTTTCTATTCATATCCTTCCTCTTCCTTCTAATTCAAAAATGGAGAAAGCCGAAAACTCGGCTTCCTCCAGGCCCATGGAGGCTACCTATTATTGGAAGTGTGCATCACTTGACAAGTGGATTACCACATCAAGTTCTCAAAAAGTTGTCTCAAAAATATGGTCCTATCATGTACTTACAACTCGGGGAAGTTCCTACCGTAGTTGTATCCTCCTCACACATGGCCAAACAAATCCTAAAAACACATGACCTTGCCTTTGCATCTAGGCCAGAAACCATGATGGGAAAAATTATTTGTTATAATTGTAAGGATATTGCCTTTTCACCATATGGTGATTACTGGAGACATATGCGTAAGTTGACTGTCCTGGAGCTACTTAGCGCCAAGATGGTCAAGTCATTCAGTCCTATTAGACAAGATGAGCTTTCAAATCTCCTATCATCCATTAGATCAATGGACTTAGATTTGCCAATCAACTTAGTTGAAAAGCTTCTATGGTTTATGAATGCCGCGACATGTAGGTCAGCATTTGGGAACGTGTGTAAAGATCAACGTGAGTTGATAACATTGATTCATCAAGCACAATCATTATCCGGTGGATTTGAGCTGGCTGATTTGTTTCCTTCGAAAAAATATCTTCATGGGATTAGTGGCATGGAATCTAAACTAATGAATGCTCGTTATAAGATTGATGTAGTCTTGGACAACATTATCAATGTTCATAGAGAGAATCGCGCAAATGGAAAAAGTTGTAATGGTGAGTCTGGAGTTGAAGATTTGATCGATGTTTTTTTAAGAGTCATGGAGAGCGGCCAATTTCCAGTTTCCTTGACAAATGTCAACATAAAAGCAGTTATTCTTGTAAGTTTATTCCCTTTTCCTCGTGGTCTTTTTAATATTTAATGAAACGTAGTTTTTACTATGAAATTAAGTTGATTGTTGTATGTATAGTTACTTACTTGTTTGACCATGCTTCTTGTAGGATATGTTCGTAGCAGGATCTGACACATCATCTTCAACGGTTATTTGGGCATTATCAGAAATGATGAGAAATCCGAATATCATGGAAAAAGCACAAGCTGAAGTGAGAGAAGTCTTTAAGGGAAAGAAAACATGTGATGAAGATACTGACCTTGAAAAGCTTAATTACCTCAAGTTAGTGATCAAAGAGACACTCAGGTTACATCCTCCAACTCCTTTGTTGGTCCCGCGAGAATGCAGGGAGGAAACAGAGATAGATGGATTTACCATACCGTTGAAAAGCAAAGTCATGGTTAACGTGTGGGCAATAGGAAGAGATCCAGAGAATTGGGAAAATCCTGAGTGTTTCATACCAGAGAGATTTGAGAATAGTTCTATTGAGTTTACTGGAAATCACTTTGAGTTTCTTCCGTTTGGTGCTGGAAGACGGATTTGTCCAGGAATACAATTTGGTTTAGCTCTTATAACTCTTCCATTAGCCCATTTGCTTTGCAATTTTGATTGGAAACTTCCAGATGGAATTAGTGCAAGTAATTTGGACATGACTGAGGCAAATGGAATATCTGCTAGAAGAGAGAAAGATCTTTATTTAATTGCTACACCCTATGTATCTCCTCTCCATTAAATCTGAAATTTTGTTTTAGTACATGTTTGTAATAGTTTCTTTTATTGTATCATGATGAGTAATTAATGTTGATTAAATAAATGAAAGGTTGAATATATTCATTGTCTTTTAAATTTGTGAGTATATACTATATACTATTATTTAGGCACTTGAATTATAATATGTTCTAATCGGGCACTATGATAAAGTGTTTTATATTTGGTTCTAAAATTTTGGAAAAGCTTTTGTGTGCATGTGTTTTCAAGCTCCTCTTACATGAATAATATAAATTTAATCAATTAAAATATGTTATCTCATTTAATTATATTCATGAACTTTAATAAGTTGTAAAACCTCAATTTTTTTCCTTTCAATTAAAATATGTCATAATTAGAGTATCTAAATAAAATATACTGACAAATTTAAGAGGTAGGTAAATTTATAGTTAGCCTTAAAGATAGCTGCATGTTGAACAGTAGCTCCAATTTTATGTTTAGTGTCTTAATTAATTTCATTAGCTTTATAGTCATTTGTGACTTGCGTGTGTATATATTGAAATTGTGATACATTAATTAGGACTATGAATGAATTTTGTTGATGAATAAGTCTAGATTTTAGGTGACTGATTATTTAATTATAATGGACAAGTTTTCAGTATTAGAAACAATTCTTTATATTATATTATATTATATATTTTTATAACATTTAAAAAATATTCATTATTTAAAAAAAAAAAAATTGACGTAAGTGTTGGTATTTGACGATTGACGTAATGATTTGAAAATGGGACTAGTTGGAAAAAGCTAGGTACCTTGTTAAGCTACCTATTTACGTACATTGTTTGTTTTCTTTACTTGCTATTTACAATGGCGATATTTTGAAATTTAAAACTTCATTATAATAGCTACTTTCCAAGTATAAAAATTCAAAATAAGTTATTTATTGATTTTAGCTAATTTTTTCCATTCCCAATGTATAGTCAAACCTAATACTTACTAGGATTATGGGTGATTAAACCCTAACAATTCCACCACATATATAGGAATAATTAAGCAGGTTAACTCACACTTATATGGACGATTTATATACTATATACTACTATAGCCTTTAAGAATATTTATTATAGGCTGAAAGTTGTTGCAAATCAACAAACGTGATTCTCATTGACAAGAAAAAAATGATAAAAGAAAAAAAAAGAGCAAGTTGCCTCGTTTTTTTTTTTTAAAGAAGTGTTGTGAGAGATTATCATCATCATTATTATTATTATCATTATTATTATTATTATTTTACATACACAGAGAAAACCTATGATTTTAGTTCTTTGTTAATGTTTGGTTCATTTGGTACTTTAGGGGTTTGTTTGATTAATTTATCTTTTAAAGTGTTGCATCTTTAATGAATAAAATTACATGTAGTTAGTTTTGAATCTTAAATTGATTAACTTACAGAAATCTCACTAGTTTAGAAGTTAATTATTTTGATACACTCTAGGTTGTAACATACGAATCTTATCATATTTTGATATGCCTAGATACATTCAGATACATGTATCTAGAGGTACATAGGGTCAAAATTAGGTGTAATTTGTTTTAGATACAATGTATACAAGTGGATTCGCATGTATATGGGATACGTGAACAAATCTAGCTCGTCTCCTTCCCATCTCGCTCACCACTCTCCTATGTATCTGGTATCAAAAATACATGTGAATCACACCAGATACATATATACATATACATTTATCTAGTGTGATTCACATGTATCTAGGATAAATGACTATCTTGCTTGCCTCCCTCTCCATCTCGCTCGCCTCTCTTCCTATTTTAGTGTATTTGGTAGCAAAAATACATGTATCTAGGTGTATATATCTTCCTAAATATATGATAGAAAATTCTAACTTGTGGTAGAATTAATTTGTTGAACCTTTATTTACTACATTGTTTTGAGATATGCAAATATAGGTTTTTTTATATATATATACTATTATAAATCAGAGGTTATTAAGCTTCATCTGTATTAAAAAGAGTTTTAAAAATATTATAATGTGTGGACTTCATGGAGAAAATGATAGCAATGTTGATATATTTTAGAACTTTGTTGTGGGTGAAAGTAGCAACCAAAATTTTAGAATGCATGATATGCAGATTCAGAATTTATAATTCTGGGATATATACATTCCGATTTTGAATGCGGAGAAAATATTGAAGAAATTTTCAATGAAGAAGCAAAATATTTTTATGAACAATTACACATTGCTAGTCGTCATTTATGTTATGGGAATACACACTCTCAATTGTCAGTTACGTAGATTGATCATGATAAAGTATTTTCATATTAGAATTTTCCGAAAGTTCAATCATTTTTTGAGTAAGTTATTATTGATTTGCACTAAATATTTAATTACAAAGCGATGCGATTAACTCAATATTCTTTGCGTTGGACATGATCAAGTATATCGATCCCACATTTGAAACATGGTTTAAAAAATATGTAAGTGTTTCAGTATCTTCATAAGATTAATAGATTTAATCTCTTTATTTTAATTTATTTGATATATTTTCCTTTTTTATATGTTTTAAAACAAAATGATTTTTCACCTTTTTAACAAGTCTTTAATTTAACTTTTCACATGACAATAAGATCCAAAATTAATGAAACAAATGCTCTCTGCTTTGCACTGATCCAAGGTTTTCATTGGTTTCTAAAAAAAACACGAAAAATAATGGTGTTTGGTGTGTCACCTATGAAAACAACATGAAAAATAGTGCATGAGATTTTGTGTGAAAAATGAGAGTTGTCCCATATGTTTGTTACAAAAACATTATGAAGAATCTTAATTGAGTATTTTTGAAAAGATATAATTTGGATCGGTTGAAAAGGTGTATAAGAATAATATTGAATAGTCTGAATTAGTTATTTAGAAATTACTTTTTATGGTGTTTATGGTTTAATATATTAAAAATAAAATACAATGCATCACTTTTATAAAAAGAAATATTTGCTTACAAAACTAACCCTACAAATATGATGGAAAAGATATATAAAAGATTTTGAAGGATAATTATTGAGTTTTTAACCATGCTAACATGCATTAAAATTCCTTACACTACTAATGTCATGAATTTTAATGTATTAGTAATACACACCTCAATACACAATAAAATATATACTAAACAAAGTACTACTAATATATACATTATTTTTTTAATACAATCTACCAAACGATCCAAAAATAATTAATGAATGAAAGCAACAAATGTATATGATCCAAGGTTTTTAGAAAAACAAGAAAAGAATGGTGATTGGTGTGTCACCTATGAAAAAAACAAGAAAAATATAATGGTGCAGGATGCACAAGGTTTTGTGTGAAAAATGAGACTTCATAGTTAAAAAAACATTATGAAGAATCTTCTACGTGGCCATTCTATTGGCTCTTTTCTTTTCCCAATTTTGTTTTTTACTAAAAATTAAAATCCTATAATAATCAGTATTTTGAAAGCACGAGGAAAGACGTCCATTTTTTAGTTTTGACCATGAAAATAAAATATTATTTATTTTATTTTAAAAATTGAAAAATGAAGTTGAAGTACAGAGCGAGGCGTAAATCACAAGACACGTATAAGGCCTATAAGTTTTTAGTTTTTAAATTTTTAATATAACAAGATAAAATGTAGAGAACACCTTAAAAGTTTAAGAAAATAAAAAAAAAACTCATACAAAATAAAATATTTAGCATATATTTAAAGTAGGGAAAAAGGATAAATATACCCTTGAATTATCGTAAATGGTATGTAAATACCCTTCGTTATACTTTTAGGACACTGATGCCCTTACCGTTTAATTTTTGGAGTGTATATACCCTTTGGACTAACGGAACGACACGTGTCATGATCTAAACGGTCTATCCAAAATTTATTTAATTTTTATCCATAATTAAAAAATTGACCCGATTAAATAAAAACCCGCCCAAATAATTTAAGACCCACACCAAATTATAACCCCAAACCCCCAATAGACTATCTTCTCGATCTTTTCCTTTCTAACAGAGGAGGTTATAGCTTCTTCTTTTTTAAGTTAAATTTCTCGATCTTCTCCTTCCTAACAGAGATTGTTATAGCTTTTTTTTTTCTTTTTTTAAAGTTAAATTTCATATTAATTGCTACCCTAATTTAATACAATTCTCATCAACAAAGTAAGATCCACTAATCTTTTTTAGACAAAATAAATGACAGACAAAAACTCTTTGAATGCATGAGTAGAACTTTGGGGGTTTCTCAGTTGATGGAAATGAGATTGATTTTTTCTTGTTTACGGAGTGTCCTCTTGGTCGTCATCATTGAAGCTTTGTAAAGAGAGCTAGAGGTATGCTCGGCTACTCGCCGGAGCTGTTGGAACAGCGGTGAGGGAGAGATGGGTGCGTGGTGGCCGAAGGATTGCAACCTCGCTGATTTCGCCGGATCGCCGGATGCTGGGTTTGTAGCAGTTAGAGGTGGCTTTGTTTGTGGAACTTCCCCGGAGAAGATGGAGTTGCGGTGCAGTCTTTGGTTGCCGGAACTTGAGAAGAAAGGGAAAATTAGATTTATTTGCGGGTGGGTTTTTAATTATTCGGGTCAATTTTTTAATTGTGGGTAAAAATTAAATTAATTTTGGATAGGCCGTTAAGATCATGACAAGTATCATTCCGTTAGTTCAGAGGGTACATACACTCCAAAAATTAGACGGTAAGGGAATCAATGTCCTAAAAGTATAACAAAGGGTATTTACATACCATTTACGATAGTTCGAGGGTATATTTGTTCTTTTTCCCTTTAAAGTATAAATAATTTAATAATGTTAAAGTTATCATAATATACAAATGAACTACATGTTTTAACTTCCAAGCAATTGAAAATTTCACAATTTCTTAAAATATATTATCAAACTACACATATTACCTTTCTAAAAATAAAACAACAAATATTATCAGTACTGCGTATAATTTAAAATATTTATCTTTCATGAATAAATACAAAATTGCTTTTAAAATAATAAAAGTATGATAATTTTGAGAGATATAACTAAGACACTAGAAATAACTAAAGGTATAATTTTCAATTGTTAAGCTATTTTCAGACTAATGTTCAGTTGATATTCATCCTTACGATATTCTCAATTAGTTATTATGTAATAATATGGCTCATTATTTGAGTTACGCTCAAGATCTTATTTATTATAGGTAATTAAACTTTTACATTGATTTGTTAAAATAATTTGAAGGTCAACATTGATTAGGGAAGAGATCGTTGAACGAACCCTAAATTTTGAGCATTACACATAATTAGAGTGCGTACAATCAAATGCTTAGAGTGTAAATTTCGCTTAAGTGGCCCGCCCTAGACAGGTCCCAAACGACTTTTTATTTTAAACATAGATAATAACATTGACCAACTCATCCTAGACTAAAATAATTAAAATATCACTAATATAATACAAATTTATTTATTTAAACCTGATTTAAAAAAGAGAGAGATTTTTTTTTGTGAAATTTTCCCTTTTCTTTTGAAAATGAAATAAAACCTTTATCCCAAAATATGGCCTTTTATTTTTTATTTTTCAAATAAAATCTATTAAAAATGAAAATAAAAGCCAAAAATGTCAAGATTAAGCTTTAAAAAAAATATTTAACCTAAACGAAGTAAAACCTCAAAAGAGGATCAATTATTAAATATCTATTTTAAGCAATCTTAATAGCTAAGTCAGTTGATTATCTTAATTTTACTTTTATTGATGAGAGCTTATAGTCATCTCCTCGAAAAATATGAGTTTAGTAAGAAAATAAATAAATATCTACCCTTATTACAGACATTATATTAAAAAGCCTAGATTTCCTACCTATTTTCCTATATATATACATACCATACATTCACCATTCTAACAAAATTCCCATAACTTGTCTCAAATTCTCCATCACCAACCATGGCATCCTCTGAAAATGATGTTAATCAGCCATTTCTAGAGAAAAACAGAGCTTCAGATTCTGAATCCAGCAATGAATTGGAGACTGTACTATTGGATGCTTCGTTACCTCGATGGAATCGTCTGCGTCAGGCCACGTGGATCGAAATGAAACTCCTTTTCTCCCTTGCTGCTCCTGCTGTCATGGTTTACATGATCAATTATCTCATGTCTATGTCTACGCAAATCTTCTCTGGCCACCTTGGTAACCTTGAGCTCGCCGCTGCTTCACTTGGAAATACTGGCATTCAGATTTTCGTGTATGGGCTCATGGTACGTATCTGCATATATATAGAACATGATTTATTCGATGATAATAACACTATCAATTGATTGATTGTCTGCTAATTAGAGATTTAATTTTTAATTTTTTTTGAATAGTTGGGCATGGGAAGTGCAGTGGAAACACTTTGTGGTCAAGCATATGGAGCGGGGAAATACGATATGTTAGGAGTTTATCTCCAAAGATCGACGATTCTTCTCGTTCTAACAGGGGTGTTGCTCACTTTAGTCTATGTTTTTAGCAAGTCAATTTTGCTCTTCCTAGGGCAATCACCAGAAATTGCATCAGCAGCGGCATTGTTTGTGTATGGTCTGATACCACAAATTTTCGCGTATGCTGTGAATTTTCCGATCCAGAAATTCCTTCAAGCGCAGAGCATTGTGGCACCGAGTGCTTACATTTCTGCAGCAACATTGGTGTTGCATCTAGTGATAAGTTGGGTGGCTGCTTATAAACTTGGGCTGGGGTTGCTAGGGGTGTCACTCGTATTGAGTTTGTCGTGGTGGATGATAGTGATAGGTCAATTTGTGTATATTTTGAAGAGTGAGAAGTGTAAGACAACATGGAATGGGTTTAGTTGGAAGGCGTTTTCGGGCTTGCCAGAGTTCTTTAAGTTATCAGCAGCATCAGCTGTGATGCTATGTTTGGAGTCATGGTATTTTCAGATAATCGTTCTGCTTGCTGGCTTGCTTGAAAATCCAGAATTGACTTTGGATTCACTTTCTATTTGGTAAAGACTAATCCTTCATAATGTTCCAACTTATTTGGTCATTTAATTAAGCACATTGAATATCTTTACATTTGTTTTTGTTGCTGCTGTGGATAAAGTCAGTTGATTATTTTCAATTAGCTAACCTTATTGTTTTCCCCCCTTTATTCTGGCGTGGCAAAACGACAAATTAAAAGCATGACGATTTGTGGTTGGGTGTTCATGATATCAGTTGGATTCAATGCAGCAGCAAGGTCAGTTTTCCTTTGTAGTACATCTGCATTTTCGATATAAAAGCATTGTACGTCTATTGTCTTACATTTAATGTTAAAATCATTGATGAATTAACAGTGTGAGAGTGAGCAATGAATTGGGAGCAAGGCATCCAAAATCAGCATCATTTTCAGTGAGAGTTGTCACAACATGCTCTTTCATCATCTCAGTGATTGCTGCAATCCTTGTTCTCACATTTCGTAACGTCATTAGCTATGCCTTCACTGGAGGAGAAGTTGTGGCTGAAGCTGTCTCTGATCTCTGTCCGTTGCTCGCGCTTACCCTAGCACTTAACGGAATTCAGCCTGTCTTATCTGGTAAGCATCTTAATCACTCTCTAGTTTCTGAATATTCAATCAAATTATTATAACTTGTTTTATAACATGATTGAGATTATTTATTTGGCAAAACATCTAAAGTTCCTTCTAAACTTGGCGCGTTTTATTCACTTAGGGGGATCTGAATAAAATGCGTCAAGTTCTAGTGCCACACATTGGATTAGGATTTATATAAAATTTGAATCTTATATAGGTGTGGCTGTTGGCTGTGGATGGCAAACTTTTGTGGCTTATGTCAATGTAGGCTGCTATTACATTGTGGGAGTCCCATTGGGTGCTCTTCTTGGGTTCTACTTCAAATTTGGTGCTAAGGTATAATTTCACCATTTATTACAAAGTAGTGTTAATAATAAAAAACATACCTAAACTATACTTTATCACGAGTTCCATCTCTTAACTATCCATTGTTTCCGTAATGTAGACTATCACTCTCTTTGTATTAAAACACATCTCGATGCTGAGCATACTAACTTTTTTCGTTTGGGTGCATATATACAGGGTATATGGTTAGGAATGATGGGCGGTACAGTTATGCAAACAGTAATTTTAATATGGATCACAATTCGAACTGATTGGAATAAAGAGGTAAATATATTAAACCTCTTTTACCCATTTTTTTTATAATGGAAACATGGCCATAAGAACTATTTTCACAGAGCTAAATGTAATTACTTCATTTTTTATTATGACTTTGTAGGTTGAAGCAGCTCAAGGTAGGTTAAATACATGGGGAGACGAGAAAGAACCAGAGCTGAAGGAGTAGGAGAACTTTCTTATTTATAAACAAATTAATGTGTCTTGCTAGATATGTTGGTAAGACTTGCTGGTTTAAGAAATGAAATAATATGAAAAGCTTTGAAATTTGAACATCTATTATCAAGATCGTCGCGAACGTGTTTCGGTTGAGAATATAATTAACTATTAAAAGTGCGCTTAAGCTTTTAGATGAGATAATCACACACTTCAGCATGATATCAGAGCAGACAATAATCCTATAATCGAATCTCACCGCCACCCAAATAAAAAAGAATGTTCACCTGCTTGACCCATAAAAAAGAATCACTGCACGTGAGGTGGGCACACACTTCAACAGTTACAGACTATGCAATTAGGATCGTTACAGTTGAATTTGTAACACATGGGTTAAGGCGTACGTGGGCTGAATTGACCATATAATAAGATTATAATGAACTAACTTGGAAGAAATTATAAGCAGTAAGCAAATAATTGTAAAATGTGAAATGAAATATATGATAGAATCGCCTTAAAACTCTGAGGAAGTTGGTTGGCAACGACACCAAAGAATGTAATGAACGATGTTTAGCTTACAAGCTTACATGCCCGTAATGCATATGAACGATGGAATCAAAGACGAATTCAGAATTTGAAATTTGTGAGTTCCCAACTATCTCAAATTAAGACAGAGACTATACATTGACAAAGTTGAAAGCAGTAAGAACTGAAAGGAGCAGTATCCAATTTTCGTGCTTATTATAGTTAAAAAACGTGGCTATAAATACTGTTCATACATCTTTTTTGGGGTTTTAAAACGAATATTTATAAATTAGTAAA
>JAJOOS010009185.1:0-15115 GCA_029582725.1 Solanum chiquidenum
TATGCAATGTTTTTCTTGGTAAAGAAAGTTTTAAATTCCTTATGGTTTTAGTGTCTATGCGATGAATGAATGCTAAGAGGCTTGTATTAGACCTCTTCGAGGTCGAGTACGTCGGTTACGACTAGGGGGTGCTCCCGGGTCGTGACAAGTGATTCCCTAGAAATTTTAGGAACTTTATTTTATCTAGTACATATTTTATAAACATAATTGTATTTAAATTGTAATATTTTAAACTTTAAACAAATTTTGAGTGTAGACTCCTGATATTTTTAATACTTTATTTTATTTTTATTTTTTAATTAATTTTTATTTGGCCCACGGGCCGACCCTATTCATATTTCTTAAATGGGCTTCAAAAATCGTACCCCAACCCTATTAAATTACGAGTTAGACCAAGCCGGCCCAACGAGCCTAGCCGATATTGACGACTCTACATTTCGTACTCAACATTATATAAAAAGAAATTATTTAAAGGTTGTCTAGAAGAGTAATTATTTCCTGTCTATTTTTGGGTGTTATTTCAGTCACGTTTGTGGAGATGTACTGGACTTGGATCTTCCACACATTTGGAAGTGATAATAAATATTTCCTCGGATTTAAAAGAAATAACTTTATTTAATTTTGGTATGGAGTATAAAAATTATAAAGCGAAAAGGGTTTGAAAAATATTTAAACTTTGATGGAAATTGTTGTTACGATATCAAATTTTATGGATGATCTTTTACCCCTGCATTATTTAAAAGTGTAATTTAAAGGTATATATGTGCCCACGTGGACACATTACTATTTATAATGATGCAATATTTATGATGTCCACGTGGACATATATATATCTTTAAAATACACTATTAAATAGTGCAGAGGGGTAAAAGCTCATTTTCAAAGTTCGGTATCGTAATAGCAATTTTGATCAAAGTTCGGATATATTTCAGACCTTTTTCCCAATTAATAAAAGATGTTTTTAATTTTGTGATCCTAAATTAAAGTAATATCAAATGTATTAAAATACTCTTTAATTTTATGATCTAAAATATGACACGTGAAAAGTTGAAATTAAAATATAGTCAAAAAAGAAAAAGAATCATTCCTTTTAAAACAAATTAACAAAGAAAAGTATGACATTTTTTTAAAACGGACCAGTACTGTATTTTTTTTTTTTTGTATTTTTTTTTTGAAAAACTAGTAATTTATCATAAAAATTAGAAAACAATTGAAGAATGTAGAAAATATTGATGTTTATGAGCATTTAATATTAAAGTAAAAATATTAAAGTGGATAATATATTTGTGGCCTTGTGGGCATACAAAGGTGTCACTATTTTATAAACTCATGTAACTATTATGATATAATTTCCCCACTAATATCGTCCACTCTCTTTAATATTTTTTTATACCTATAACAAAATATTTCTCAGTTGTATGGAGAAGATAAAGAAGTACTACTTCGTCAATGGCGTAGCTATAACCTTGTCGGAAAATTACGTTATATATATATGTCAAATTCTATATTTAAAAGATAGTATATATTTAAAGTTGAACACACTTAACAAAAGTTATGCCTTTGATGCAGTGGTAATGAGTGTTCATTTAACTCTTTTGGTCATAGAAGAGTTAAATTTTTTGTCAACTAGCGCAAATCGAAGTGGTCAATGAACTTAATTGAACAAAGTTTATTTTAAAAATTACGTTATTATATGTAAAAGACATTACTAATATTATTTTACCTATGCGACACTATGTTTTCTTAAAAAA
The DNA here is from genome assembly GCA_029582725.1 of Solanum chiquidenum. Classification (NCBI taxonomy): domain Eukaryota; kingdom Viridiplantae; phylum Streptophyta; class Magnoliopsida; order Solanales; family Solanaceae; genus Solanum; species Solanum chiquidenum. Next base: position 1,752 of record JAJOOS010009185.1, read on the forward strand.
ATGATTATTGGCTAATCATTCAATCAATTTGTTGATACCAATCGGTAATCATTGGAAAAAAAAAATCTCCTTATATATATATAACCACCAAAAACAATATTGTACTAAATATCCTATAGAACGTGTGGAATTATATTATTTAGAAAGCGATGGCATACCTAATTTCCATCGTAGAATAAAAATGAAAGTATAATTCATAAATATAAGATAAATAAAAGGAAACCACGTGCTGCACATTCAACTTCAGAGATTTTTACTAGTACCACGTACACTTAATAATTGATTAATTGATTATGATGGCAGAAACAGTTACGAAACATGAAATTCTTAAAACAAGAAATTGTACACTAATTTTACTAGTATAGTCAGTTGTCGTTAACATAAAAATAGGCATAATACATAAATTAGACTCTTAACTTGACTTTAAATTATAACTTTGATCTTTAATTTTATCACTGCACAAGTAGATACTTTAACTATCCAAAACTTAAACAAAAAAATACTCGAATCCTACCTGGCAAAATGCATGAAATACACCTAAATTAGGCGCGTCAGAGGTAAAATTTGAGTGCCCCAACAACAAAAAAACATTGAAAAGACTATTAAAGCCTTAAGGCCAAAGTCATCTCCGGCCCCTTAAGGTTGTCCGCATAATTCATTTAAACACCTCAACTAAGGGTTGTACCTATTAAACACTTAAATGGTTCAAAACATGTGTCTATTAAGCACAAAATGTTGATGTGGCAAAATAAGTGTATCTCACTGCCTAGTAGCGCGTGAATATGTCCCAATTTTTTTTTTAGAATAAACTTTACTTTTTTTGTCCTAATGACTGGCATGCATTAAGTAAAATAACTAATTATTTAAAAAAAATAAAATGTTTTTAACCCAAAAAGAAAGCAACCCCACCCCACTCCACCCATGTAGGCTATACCAATGGTCTTCTTCTTCACCCCATTTTAAGGTTTTTAAACTCTGTTTTTTTTTTTCATCGTTTCTATTTTTCACTCTTTATAAAATGAAATTGAATTTGTTAATCGAATTTGCAAGAATTTGCAACAAGAAAAAAAATGGGACATCGAAATTATAAAAGCAACTTATGTCCATCTTTATTTTCGGTCACTTCGATCAACAAACATTACCAACCATTTATTTAAAATGCTATCAGAAAATTTGATATAATTCATTTGAATCCTCTTGATTTCTCTTCATTATCGATTTTGAAATAATTTATCAGCGTCGATTTATTTTTCACAAAAAATCTCAATAATCACTCCATTAATCTATCATGCTTCATAATTTATTTCACTATTTGCATTAGACTTGATTTCAATAGCCCATAGTTTATTACAAGAAAAAAAAATTAATCTTTTCAAAGGAATAGAAAATGCCAAGTAACAAAGGATGAAGAAGAAGAAGATAAGGCAAATGATTAGGTGGGTGGATTTGGGGAGCAGGTGGGGGAGATTTTCTTTTTTTCTTCTTTTTGTTGTCGCCGGAGAAATCGAAATTTGTTATTGGAATCAGGATGGCCGGTGAAGGGAAGAAGAAGAAAGGTGGGTGGGTGGGTGGGTTTGTGTGGGGATGGGGGTTTTCTTTTTTCTCCTTTTTGCTAATTAATTTTTTGGATTATTAATGGTTGGAGTTTTTATTTTTAATTTTTTTTGAATATTCATTAGATTGGGGCCATGTGCCACATGATGCAATTTTATTGGTTACCTTTTAAAGATAGCGTGCGTTAATTACACACAAAACATTTTAAAAGCTTATTATTATTTTGTGTTTAATAAGTACTTATTTGTTAATATTAGAGTGTCTAATAGGTACTAGCCTTAGTTGAGGTGTTTAAATGAATTATGCGGACAACTTTAGGAGGCCGGAGATGACTTTGGCCAATCCTTAATCAATCCTTTTTTTATTTTTTAAAATTGAATTTCACTTTATTCTCTTTCTAATTTTTTCAACATTTTTCCCTTCTTTTTTTTGCATTATTTGTTGTTCATTGCGAAATGCAAAAATTGCAAGTGACATTTAATTATTTTTTGATATTGTGAAAATAAGTTATAATGAAGTTTTTTTATATTCCCCTATATCTATTGTAAGCAAGATGGGGTGAGTATACACTTATAAAAATCGAATGCAAACTCTTAATCAACGACTCCAATCCACACTTAAGGGACTCCTTACATTTTAATTAGATATCAGATTGCTACTCAAACTTGACAAAAATCTTTGAAAAGTTCATTTATACATTTTATCAAACAGTTTAAGTGCACCATTTTACTTAATAATTTTTAGCACTCTATGTTTATTTTTTAGCCTACAAAAATCCGTAATTGTAATTTACTACTCACTATGACAATCATAATACACAGAGCATCCTTTTTTCATTAAGTATTTGACAACTTAAAGAACAAAGACACTTCAAACTAAAGAAAAGAAGAAAAAGTTAATTCATTTTCATGTCTTCCTATATGTATGGGCTGCTCTGAAATAATTTTGCAACAAAAACGTTAGTTTCCTCTAGTGATTCTCATATTGGCTTGAGCATCTGACCAACAATATACAATTCTTGTTTGTAAAGTGTTGAACCTTGATACCTTGACTAAATTAAGGAAGAAGAATAGGTTATCGTTCAAGTATATGAAATTTCTGCACATATCTTGAACAATTTTTTCTTTGATTTGAATATAAGGGGCATGAATTTTAGAAATTTAGATTAGGATTTTTTTTTTTAGAAGAAAGAGGAGAAGAGCGTAGTTAATCTTTTTCCCAAAACTGAATTTGTTTTCACTTCCACCATATTATATATTATAAATTATTTTTATTATTTTTAAAATATAGATGTATTTATTTTAGTTAGTTGGCAGCAACTGAGTGGTTCACTTATCCACGTCAAATCATTTGTATATCACACGTTTTGTCTGAAATATCCGAAATTGTTTTTGTTTAAATTTTGGATAGTTAAAGTGTCTCTTTGTGCACTATCAAAGTTAAAGGTCAAAGTTATAATTTGAAGCCAAGTTAAGGGTCATATTTATGTATTATGCCTAAAAAATATTTAGCTAACATATATTTATAATTTCTCTAGGAGTCTGTTGATTCAAACAAACTCACTTAATTCATATATTTTATAAACAAAATTTGAATCCGATTCATAATCCAGAAATTTCGAATATTGAACAAAGATATTTTTATTTTTAGGGTAACTGATGAAAATTTCACTAGTTTAGGAGCTAATTATTTAGATACACGCTATCTAGTTTGCAATATTACGAATATTATCAGATTTTGATGCGTTCAGATACTTTGAGTACATGTATCTAGAGTTACATGAGGTCAAAATAATATGTAATGTGTTCTAGATATACATTATCCAAGTGGATTCACACATATCTGTGACACATAGAGAAATCTCGCTCGCCTCCCTCTTATCTCGCTTGCCACTCTCCTATTACCAAATAAATGTGAATCATGCATACAAGATACATATAAGAACATGTATCTAGTGTGATTCACATGTATCTGGAATGCATAGACAAATCATGTTCGCCTCCTTCCTATTCTCTCTTGCCTCTCTCCCTATTCAATGTATCTGGTAGCAAAAAACATGTTTATCTAAGTGTATTTGATTTGAAATTTGGTATGCCATTATTAATTAGTGATATAAAATGTAACTATTTCAAACTATAGGGAGAATTAGTAAATATGGTAGGAATTAGATAGTTTCTACTTATTTTGAAGAAGAAATTACGCAGATAAGTAAACATATACTAGTTAATTAGCTAACATAGCTACATTTTCCAATAATTACCACTTGCACCTTAATTTTAGCTATAATTATGTGCGCCTCTCTCCTCTCTCCTCTCTTATACATATGTATATTAATTACATATATACAATTATTTGACAAATATACAAATATAATTCATCTCTCTCAACTCTCTGCCCTCTCTCGCTCGCCTCTCTCCTCACTCTCCCAAGTAACTATGAATCGTAATGAGCAAACTATAGCTATGAAGTCTAATGAATTTCATTTTTATGGCTATTTGCGAAATTTTCCCTTTTTCAATCATTTTAGGAAGGAAATCATAACTTTTTAGTCCAGCCCAAATTAGCCCGCTCTCAAGCACCCCAATTAGCCCGCTACCACTTAACTTTACTGAGTTTTTTTTTTTTTAGTAATAAAAGAAATCATAATAAAATGAATCTGTTTTATTAATTGTACATGTTGTGTTTTAATAAATTTGAATTATTAAATGATACTTAACTTTTAAAATTGAGTCATCGCCGTATAAAAGAACAAAATTAAAATATATAATGATCAAGGTCTTATGGTACTCTAATTTTAAATATCAGCAAAAACATTTATTTGCAATTCAATATATGTAATTAACACTTGAAAATGATTTCACTAATATAACATCTATTGAGAAACATATTTAATTACGTTACTTTGTACCTAAAACACATGGAAAATACTCCCTCAAACTCAATCTATGGAACGGAAATTGTTGCTTGAAACAAGTTATACATATTTAATATAAGTATAAATTATTTCATTAGGGATAATAAATAGTTTAAACGTTAAAGTAAATCATTCTAAATATAACGATATACTGTATCATTCTTTTGGAGTAAAATTAAAGTAAAATATATCACATAAATTGAAACAGAAGAAAAAAATATATATTTATATATATAAAACAGAATCATTGACCAGCTGATATGTCATAGCTAAAAAGCCAGTATTTCTATTTTTCTTTTTTTCTCATCTTTTTGCATTCTTTACTAATTATTTCTACATAAATTATATTATTAAATGAACCGTAACCGAACCCACAAACGCTCCTTTTTCCAAAACGGCTATCCTCACTAACTATACTATTTACTTTTCAAAAACGGCTCCCTTCCACGATCTTTAAATGGTCATTTAAAATGATCACCACATATCTTCCCAACTATTACAAACATATTACTGGAGTATCTTTATACCACATCAGCTGGTCAATGATTCTGCTTTATATATATATATATATATATAAAAAAAAATTGTGAGGAAAAAATTACGTTTGATGTTCGATGAAATGGTCATAGAAAAATCATGTGAATTGCTTCAAAAAGAATTTGTCGGTTATGCTGCAAAAGTGTATCTTTGTAAGGTATGACTTCTTTGGATTTGATGAAGGAGAAAATTTGAACCCTCCATTTCAAGAATCAAACGTGGTCGTTGAACTTTTATTACCTTTAAGTTTTACAATAAGTTTTTTTTCCGGCTTTATGATGCGTAATTGATGGATTATAATTTTATTGGTTACTTATTTATTCATAATATCACTCCTTATTTGAAGAGACATATGTGTTCTTACCTAATAGTTTTCAAATTTCTTAATTATTTATGTCGTGACATTTGATTTTAATGATCGTATTGAAGGTTTGATTAGGAACATGAACGGATGATGGAGCATATTGTCTACTTAAGTGTAAGGCATAAATTTTTAGGTGTTCTTAGTACATGTTTTAGTAGGTCATTTTATTGGTGGTTCAACTGCTACTTATTTGTGAATATTTGGTGCAGGAAGTTCTAGCATTTTTCCAGAGCGGACGCAAATCATCTGCTTACTCAATAAAACAAGAATGACAATATTCAATAGATTTTTGCATATTTCACTTATTTGTTATTGCTTTGTTTTATTGTACCATAAATTTTTACATGTGAGGGTATGCAATAACTTATACTCCTTCCTTTTAATTTGTTTGTCTTATATTTTTTTAAATCTATTTCAAAAAATAAATGTTTCTTTCCCTTTTTGGTACATTATATATATCTTAAATTTAAGATTATAAAATTAAAAAAAAAATAACTTTCTTAAATTTCATATCGAGATAATCAATTTGAAATGGAGGGCGTAGAAGAAAGGAAAATATGGAAAGGAGATGCCTTTATATATTAACCTGAAGACATTTCCAAGTCTAATTTTGTGATTAGTTGATGACAAATATATTTGTATAAAGTTTTTTTTAGGTTATGAATTTTGCATTAAAAGAATAATGATTTTTATAGTGCAAAAAGAAATAGGAAGGAAGGGAAAGCAGAGGACGGTGGAGTTGAAAAAGAGTAGGAGAACATATTAGAATAAAGAAAACATGTTCTTACCTAACTGGGGAGAAGATGACAAATTTGAAATGGAATTTGTAACTATTTACTTGATGATTCTAACATCATTATTTTGCTAAGAAGGTAAAAGCAAAATTGATCAATTAATTTTTATCCTTATATTTTATTTATTTTTATTTTGAAAATATATTCCTTTCTAATTTTAATTTTCATTCTACTAACATGTGTATTCTCATTTTTCAATAAAAAGATTTTGTGTTCTTACCTAATCGGAGAAAAGGTAAAAGACCTGGAATTTTTTTAAAACTATTTATTGGATGATTCCAACGTCAGTTATTACTAAGAAGGTAAAATAAAATAAATTGTTTTACAAAATATATAATTTATTGTGATAAAGAATATACTATCCTTATTTTAAAAATATTAAATTTATTAAGTGTTCTTTTCTCTCATCATTTTAAAATACTCTCCATAATATAATTTAAATATGTGATAATTTAATTAAAATTGATTGGAGAGGAAATATTGATTCCTTAATGATCGCGCGTAGCGCGGCCAAGTTCTCTAATTTAAAAATAACTTTCAATGAGATATATATATATATATATATATATATATATATTATAGGGATCCCTATATTATATAGGATGGGGATTTAATATTGGAGTCCCATTCTCTCATCATTTTAAAATACTCTCCATAATATAATTTAAATATGTGATAATTTAATTAAAATTGATTGGAGAGGAAATATTGATTCCTTAATGATTGCGCGTAGCGCGAGCAAGTTCTCTAGTATATATATAACTAGGAATAGCTTGGTCATCACTCATCAAATAATTATATTTCCCTTATGACTCTTAAATTTTCAGAAGAACGTGTCCTTATCTTGATGGGCATAACATCTTGCAATAATTCATACATTTATTTAATTTATCTTCAAGTTCATTAGAATAATAATATAAACAAAAAGCATAACATACATGTGCTTAAAACGGAACCAACGTAGAAATTCAATAAATATTTTTAAAAATAGTATGTAGGGACTAAGTCGCTACATGTATAGTCCAAAGGGTATAAATAAACATAGTTTATGAACCCTTCCATTTCATCATCCATAAAAAAACCAACTATTAAGTGAAATTTCATCCAAATATCTAGAGAAAAAAAAATAAATATTAATATGAAGTTCTCTTTATCTGATTTTGATTTTCCTGAATCTGAATTTCGTTCACCTATGAATTTAAGCAACATCGAATTACCTAATAGTCCTAACTCAAGTTTAGGTAGCTCCCATTCAATCGAATCTCATGAAAAGTCCAAATCCAAGGTGGAAATTATAAAGGGGCCTATGGTGGTGGCGCGTGAAAAAAACGCGTTGGGAGATTGGAAGCGGTACATAGGTGTGAGACGGAGGCAGTGAGGGACGTTCGCGGCGGAGATAAGAGATCCGGATAGAAAAGGCGTGAGGTTGTGGCTAGGAACTTATGAGACCCCGGAGGATGCAGCATTGGCTTATGACCAAGCTGCTTTTAAAATCCGGGGATCGAAAGCTAGGGTCAATTTTCCTCATTTAATCGGCTCAAACATGCCCAAGCCGGCTAGACTAACAATGAGGCTTCGTACGCGCTCGCCCGAACCATCGGCCTTTTCATCCACTTCATCGGAAAACGGGACAAAGAAAATAGATCTGATAAATTCCATAGCTAAAGCCAAAGCCAAAGCCAATTTTTTTGTCATAGTTATTTGAAAGGAAGATAATTCAGTGTTCACACACTAGAAAAGTATCTTCCCCAATAACTTGTAATATATATATCTTTATTTTATTTACGCATCTTGGTATGATCAATACTATTAAGCTTTATCATTTTAATTAGTGGCACAATCAAAATTATCATTAAAATATGTCAAAATATTTTTAAAAAAAGTAGATTTACAAAGAAGCTAAGAGGGTGTCAATATGTAACGTTATTTCTATCGATATAATTTTCTAATAAAGAAATATCGATTGACACCCCCTTAAGTGGACTTCTAATAGTCTGTTTGGTCAAAAAAATTTAACTAAATAATTTAACAAAAAAGGGCCTAAAATGCCCCTTAAGTATTTGAATTGGTACAAAATTACCCTCCATCCACTTTTCGGCCCTAAAATACCCCTGACATCCACCTTCTGGCTCAAAATATCCTATCACGACCCAAACCGTCGTGATTGGCACCCACACAAACTCTCCGGTAGGAGAACCATTACTACAATCCAAACAAATAATTTTTATGAAAACTAAGACATTTAAAGATACAGAAACAGGTTTAAATGACTATAAAATGGAGTCCCCACAAACTCCAAGGTTTTAACAAACAACTAACCAAACTAATGCGGAAGAACAACCCTTAGAACCTGAAAGTAATTGTACCAAAACTCTACTAACGACAAGTCTAAGAACAAGAGGTACAACCCCGAAACTAAACAACACCTTAAACAAAAGTCGGAGTCCGAAAATAGTAGACTTAAATAAGAAAGATCCATGGCAGCTCGAAAGAACTGGCTCACCATTGAATCCGGTCACACTCAATAGTAACCTAGCTGAGGTCTATCAATAGCCACCTGAAGATGCCCTGTGCTCAACAAACAAAGAGCAAGTGCAGTATCAGTACACAACCACAGTGTATTGGTAGGATCACACGGCTATCCCATTAAGTGCAAGATACATAAGTCATTACAACAATATAATAACATGCATACACCAAATATACATAATATCGATAACATTTACGAACAACGAACAATTTCACATTTATCAAGATATACAGTTATGTCAAATCAATGGTCCTCTCATGGAACCCACACCCAAACTGTTAGCATACCGGAACGTGGTACCCGATCCAATGTTTATGCCAGAACGTGGCAACCGATTCTATGTTTATGCCGGAACATGGCAACTGATCCAATGTTTATGCCGAAACATGGCAACTGATCTAAGTTAGTGAGTCGGAACGCAACACCCGATCCATTCAATAAGTCACAATCACAAGTTTATTCTCAAAATCATACAATCAAGTCATGATTCATGGCATTCATCATTCATCTATTCTCATCCACAAGTAGTGTGAACAATAGTGCAGCATTCGCATACATACACGTATTATAATGAAGCAATAACAAACATATATCACACAATCATGAAATCATAACCATCACCTACCTCGAATCCAAGCTTGAATCCCTTCAGGCACTTGAATTTTCCCTTTCCAGATTCTTTCTGCTTGTTCTAGGTCTACAAACAATTAATATACGCAATGATCAACAATCAAAGGTCTAATTATCTGGATTATAACAAACATTATAGCCCTAGACCAAACCCAAGATCCTAATACCCAATTTAACGGTTTTCCACCATTAGTTTCAGATCAAAACCCTTCCCCAACAATAATTACCTACGAATTTACATTTTACGGATCGAAAAACCTACTCGGGGAGGAAAATCCTTACCTTTAGCCTCAAGAATGGTGGAAAACTGTCAAGAAAACCCATGGGGTCGTTCCTTAACTCTCAAAGTCGAAAAGTGCAGAATAAAACATTTTTGGGATTTTATTTCCGATTTAAGTTACATATGTCCCGCTACACCGGCATCCATCTCACTATGGCGGCATGCACGGAGACAAAATGCTGGAATTTGAATTACAATCCCCCATTTCACAGCACACCTTCAACCTTTGACATTAAAAAATCACTCGTTCACGGTAAGATCATTTTCAGGAGTTTTACTCGCCCGAATTCCATTCTGTAAAGTCGTATGGGTTCCTTAACGTTATAGCTATATATTCATGTAATCAAAATCATAATTAAATCACCCAGTTGTTACCAGATTTCCCTAGACTTTACTGACTCCGATTTCATCCAAATTTGGTCTAGGTTAGAAAATTTCAAGTTACTACCAAATATTTTCTAACCCCAATTCTTTCTCCATTGGCTTTTCCCTAATGACAGAATCAGGTCGTTACAATAGATACCAATTTACCCATCACTCGTCCCTAAGTGATCAACTAGGGAGGACTGGCCAAAGTAAAGGTAGAGTAGTATATCGAATTATTGGGATATTTGTCTCGCATGTCCTTAGCTTCCGGACATCGTGATCAAGAATTTTAATCGGTTCTTCCTCACACCGAAGGTCTTGTTTAACAACACTGAGTCTCACTTTATGATATAATCCTCGTCCCCAGCCAACTAATTGAATACCTATACATCCTCCCATACAATGCCTAAATGAAGTCATCATAATACTCGAATGATAATTATTGTTGTATGTACACTTAGCTAACCACAAAGATATTCCCAATAACCATCAAAGTTGATTGTACCCATGTCTGCAACATGTTATCAAGGACTTGACACAAACATCAGGACGAATCATTTCTCACATAACCATGATAAAATCCTAAATCAAAACTCGCCACAATTAGAGGTTAACCTGAACCAACCAACACACAATCATAATACCCAACCAATCATAGTTCTTATCAACATCTCTATCTCACAATCCAATTTCCCATGAGCTTAAGTTATAAACATTTGATCTTCAAACATCAGATACTCATCGAGGGATATGTCCAACCATACAAGCCCTCTAACCACACTATCCAATATTGGATTTAGCAATTATAGATCACCTCTTAAGAACAGTAGAATTGGACCCAATGATCCCCCCCACACAATCAATACATGACCTCGACGACTAGATTAATGTTAAGATTGTCGGACAACCATAGATTACGCAGGGTAACTCTTCTATAGATTCTCATAAGAAAAGTGATATACGTAAAACCACTGAAATACTTTAACAACTCCAAGACAACATCACATAAGTCATCTGAAATAACCACGTCTTCCCAAATCATCCCACTCAACAAAGAGAACATCGCAGGATCGGTACACCTGATCCACCCACAAAGTGAAAACACATGTGGGCTTACCTAGTGAATCATACTCACAACCATCATGAACACTTCAACTAATTACCTTACTCTAAACCAACACTTTAAAATGAAACCCTTTCTTAGATACTTTAACAATCAAAAGTAATAAACTTTACGACTCAAACCAAGTGTAAATCCTTTCAAAGGTTTACTACCTGATACAATTGATCATTTCTCACCTTACAAATTTGTACCTTGACAAAATATATCACCACGAATGTAGACTTACAATGAAAACTTTGAATTGTAACTCAACTGTATAATACAATCCCCTTATCTATCAACATTAGCTTATACCTTGAAGATTTTTATGAAATCATGGATCTTCTCTTATCATCGATCGCATCTCCATCGATCTTACAATATCTTTCGCTAACAATCCAATCGTACTCATTACTAAACTCAAAAACAAAAACAAGCATTTATCATCACGCTCAAGCTAATGTCTGCACACTCCTTTCTCAAGTCTTTTTAGATAGTTTTTTAACTCATGTGATGGACCCATGACACTATTACCATAGCCACAGCAAAACAATGAAATCACGCTTCTCTTAATCCAATTATCTACCCTTCTGAAGATACATTTTTAGCCTTAAGAATCCAAAAATATACTCTTGCTCTCGTCTCTCTCTAAAGGTTGCACTACATTCTACTATATTTTCCTTCATTATAACTCTAGCTCTTTAACATTCTATTCGAGTGGTGTCTTATCATCTCTTGTCATTTTCCATACAACCATGTTACTCACCAAGTATTAGAAAACCATGGCCTTGGATACTCGCAAGTCCTAATTACTATACAAAATTCACTTAACCAATAATTTTTATTATATAGTTGCATCCCGTCATAATCTATCACAAACTCTTATTGTCATTATGCTCCGTCAGCCTTGACTATCACTACGAAGTCAACCTTTTGCATCAACGCGACGCCTCAAACTCAGGTAAACTCATCAAATTCAAAGAACTAACCCCATTTTATACACACATTCTTGCAAAATACTTCAATGTCCTTCACCCATGTATACTCAATGAGACTTTCTTTATCCATAAAGTGGTCATTCTGGTATCAACCCACTCCTTTATTACTTAAGATAAATTCACCAGACCTTATACCACCCTCCTTCTTCTTAACAAACAATACAGGAGCACCCCACGGGGAAGAACTAGGACGGATGAAACCTTTATCATGAAGCTCTTGGTTTTGAGCCTTAAGCTCTCTTAATTCTGCTAGAGCCATACAATACAGAGGGATGGAAATGGGGTGAGTGTCAGTTTCCAAGTCAATGCAGAAATCTGTATCTCTATCTAGAGGCATTCCCGGCAAATCTGTAGAAAACATTTTCTTAAACTCAGACACCATACAAACAGACTCAATAGAGGGAGACTCAACCTCAACATCCCAAACATAAGACATATAAGCCAAACAACCCTGCCCTACCAGTTTCCTAGCCCTAATGAAGGATATTATCTTAGCTAGCTTAGGCTTGTACACCCCTTCCCACTCTAATCTTTTCGTACCGGAGATCTCTAGAGTTACCGATTTAGTATTACAATTAAGCCCGGTATAATAGGGGGACAACCAAGTCATGTTTAAGATTATATCAAGTCAGTCATATCCAACATAACCAAATCAACCCGAATCTAAAAATCCATAAACACAACAGGACAACACGATATACATGGGTGACTATGACTGACTCTTCAATTGGGTAGACACATGAATGACATCAATTATATCGCAAACCACATCAAATCCCAAGGCAATTGAATATACACATATGAATAAGTAGAACCCGGATCAAACAAAACAATAGTCATTCGGGGACAGACTGTAACGACTCGGAAAATGAAAGAGTGAAACTAGAGCCTCATATGTGATTTTGGAGTCGAGAACTTAATGAAATGATTATATTTGAAATTACCCAAAAATTTCTTTCAAATGTGCTTCGGAAGTTACCGGAAATTTGTTTAGCTGTATATAAAGAAATCTGTTTCGTTTTTCAAAAATCCGACTTCATATTCTTGTTTAGGGGGTCAAATTTAGTGGGGAATAGGTCTAACCCAAATTTTAGAGCAACCGTATCAAAACCCGAAATTTCCAAGTGAAGCTTTTTTCGAGGGTCTACTTTGGAGGGTCATATCTCCTAGCACACAAATTATTGGGTGGCCAATAACATATCCATGGAAATCCCTTTGAGTTAGTTACCTAACGCACTTCGTTTCACCTCATTCGGAGTTCGGACGAAGAAGTTATGCCCATTTTCGTAAAATCT
>JAJOOS010009186.1:0-15624 GCA_029582725.1 Solanum chiquidenum
TATTATAGGATATTGTTGACTTAATTAAATTGCTCATAGCTATATTTCAACGAATTTTCAAGTTTTAAATATTAGAGTGAAATCTAATTTTAAAAGGTAAAAATAACTAATATTATTTTACTAAGGATGTGTTGCACATATGTATATATAAATTTACGAATTTATCATAAAAAATACACTCTTCGTTTGTTATCACATAACTTCAAAAATAAATTAAAAATTATAGTAAGTTTACCTCAGATTCCTTCTCATACATTAGACTCTAAACACACCCCTACATAGAATCGAATCCAGCTTTAATTTCTTTTTTGAGAAAATTTCAAATATAAATAATTAGGCTTCTTAATTATAGTTTACTTGATTACGATTTATAATTATATGTTAGTAGAAAAAATGAGGCAAGCGAGATTCGAAGAGTGAAAAGAGAGGTGAGCGAGAGAAGACAAAGAGAGAATAGAGAGGCGAACGAGAGTATAAAGAGAGGAGAGCGAGGACGAGGAAGAGAGGAGAGAGATAATTACTATAAAATTTAGAGGAACTTTCACAAATAGCCATTATAATAAATTTAATTATGTTTTATAGCTATAGTTTGTATATTTACGGACTGTAGCTATAGTTTAAGCTGCCTCATTTGTATAATTCACGGATTTGTATAATTCGTAGGTTTGTATAATTCGCGGGTACATTTGTATAATTAAGTTATTTTTGTATAAACTCGAAATAACAAATTTATACAATTACAATTATTAGAAGTGCAAATAGTTATACAAATTTTGAATTATACAAAAGTTATACAAATTATATTATACAAATTCTGAATTATATAAATGCGCGAATTATACAAAACTAAAAAGCTGAGCTGTGTAATTATAGCTAAAAATAAGCCGCGAATTGTAATTAAGGTAAACTATAGCTATATTAAGTAATTAACTAATATATGTTTGCTTATACGCGTAATTTTTCCTAAAATCTAATTATAACTATGAATTATAATTCTTTCAAAATATAATAATGTATAATAAATATATATCACATATTTACTAAATTACGTAATTATTTCAACTTTTGATAATTTACACTTTGTGGAATAATCATCATCCACACCTACTTATGTCTCTTTGTTGGCTTCCTTTTATGTTTTTTCTTCTTAAGATTCACACTAATTTTTCAATAAAAAAAAATTCCAAGAATTTGGTCAGCCGTAAAAACGTAGCTAATTAGTTTTCCCTTTTCCAATAGGAATTTCCACAATCATATCAAACTTTATACCCGGTATATAATCGTTCATCAAAATAATATTCAGTAACGACACAAATATATATATTCAATGGAATTTACATGTGGGGTTTGAAAAGGGTAGAGTGTATACATATCATACTTCTACCTCGTGAAGATATAGAGTCTGTTTTCGGAGGATCCTCGGCTCGAGTATAACATATCAAAATAATGAAAAGAAAAACGGCAATGGAGAAACAAAGCAACCATAAAATAGTAAAATAACCTAAACACAGTAAACAACATATAATGATGAGATAAAAAATAAAACACTATAGGAAAACTAAACCTCTCAAAAATCAAGACAAAGCTCCATATATACCTAATAACCTTGTACCCTAATACACGACTTTACCCTTCTATCTAATGTCATGTCCTCTTTAAGCTGCTCCATTTTTTATCTAATCATCTTTACTCAATATTTTTTCGATCTATACCTCTCTTCGTACCCACGATATCTAGCTACTCATACCTCCTCACTAGAACATCTGCACATCTCCTCTTTACATGTTCAAATCATCTTAATCTTGCTTTCTTCGTTTTGCCCGCGACTTGTGAGTATAATTATTTTTATCGAGTCATCAAATATGTTTAAAACTCTTAAATGTGATCATCTTTTTTGTATTATTAGGCGCACGCCCCCACAACCAAAAGGGCAATTTTCAAAGTTCAATTAGCACAAATTTGAAACTGCAGTATATTTGGGTGTGAATCCGATTCTTCTTTATTTCTTATTCTCTTCAATTTTACAAATTTTTATTTTTGTTTAAATTAAAAACACATGTCATAATTAAATTAAGATTAAATTATTCAAAGTAAAATTCTACTCATTATTAAAATAACAATTTAGCTTTTTTATTCTAAAAGCTTTTGACAGACCGACGATTTTAATTAAAACGATATTCCATTCATAAATATATTAAAAACTTTTCTCACGTTGATCGATCTTAATTTATGTACGTTTACGGTAAGTTATTTAATAAGAATATTGGTTAATAAATAACATGTTTTGTTATACGCTGATTTAATTTTCTAACGTTGCATTCATTGATATAATAATTGGTCCACTATATTTACGTATCACAAATTGAAGTCAATCTAGAAAAAGTATAATAAATATTTGAAGGACAAAAATTAAAAATATATTTCACTTGTCAAAACAATAAATAAATACGGTATATAATAATAAAATAATTCCGACGTAAAATAAATTAAATTCCCCATCACAATCCCCAACTGATTAATCGATAATTATACGTGAACTATTATTGTCAATTTAATTAGCATATAAAGTTAGGGAGTTCTTGTGGTCCCTTACTTTCTTTCATTTTTTTTTTCTTTTCAATTTTTCGTATTTGATATATCTTGAGATTTGATTAAATTTGAATACGTCTTAAATTAGGGTAAAATATCTATTAACAAAGGTTATTTCATATCAATATACGATTTGAATATGAAACTTTTAATTAACACGAAGGACTAGTAACCACTCGACCAATGAAAGAATTGGCTTTATAGTGTACTTACAATTTTTATTTATTATAGTTTTATGTTTTTTAAATAAGAGATTTTCATTTTATTCCTAAGAGATCAAAACAGAATTTTTATTCTATTTATTTTATAATTACCTTTGTAGTATTTCTTTTATTCTTTTTATTTTATTTTCTATTATGATATTTAAAAATAAATAAATAAATATGTAAGATTCCTTTTGACAACTTTACACGTTTTGTCGATGCTTTACTTTTTATAAGTCAAACTTATACTTTGGTTTCATCTTTAAATTTATCTCTTTTGTATTTTGTTGTTATTTTCTGAAATGCTATAATAACATTTCTTAAACTTTGACTAGGATTTGATACGTGATTGACTTCAATAAAAGAGTTATAATAATAATAAGATGGCATTTGCATTCTTCTACTCAAAATAATAGTACTACTATTTCAACACGTCTCATTTTATATAGTATAATATAGTATCCTTTGCTTTTCAAAATTCAAATAAAGTGAATTTAGATTAATATTTTAAAAATATTTTTCTCTAATATTAAAATAAAATAAAAATTAATTTATAATATTATTTATTATTTAATTTTAAAAATTAGTCAGATTAATTTTTGAAAAGCCAATCGGGAAAGAGAATAGTTATTAAATCACACGATCTAATATTTGTAGCTTAGTATTTAGTAGTATGAAATAAATGTAACTTTTATATATGCTCCGATCAGATCTAGATTGTAAATTGTAGGATCTATTTAGATGTGACGCTCCTAATATAAGATTTTATTCATATTCAAAATTCAAACATGAGATATCTGGTTAAGATTAGAAGAGTTCTACCACTTCACCACAACTCATGTTGATGAATTAGTCACCAATTAAGTTTACTCCATTTAATTTTTTTGATCTTGTCACTTTCACCTATTGTATGTTGGACAAATACTTTTGTTGACTATGACCAAGAGAAAAAAGGGATAAAAAGAAAAAGAAAACAAAATAAATGAATAAAATAATTATTCTAAAAGGTGGGAAAAGAAAAAAGAGGCAAAGGAATGGCGTGTGTATCTTTTAATAATTTGACTAGTGTCTATTGACGTGTACGACTTGACGGCACACATTTAAAAATAATAGAGTACGTATATTTTACTTTTACGTTGAAAATAGATTAAAATATTTTTAATAAATTCTCGATTTAATAAATAACAATAGTAACAAAACTATAGATAGAAGTAACTTGCAACAAAATAATTGATAGTTTTCCTTTAAGAAACAAAATAGAAATCGAAGGACATAAAATTACAAGAGTAATATTGTGACTATTAGTACGGACAAACAAAAAGACCATACACTCCCCCTACTAACTTTCTATCCTAATATGTGTATTTCACAACCTTTCTATCTATGATCAAGTCCTCCGTAAGCTGAAACTGCATTATATCCTGTCTAATCGCCTCTCTCCAATATTTCTTTGATTTATCTCTATGTCTCTTGAAATCAACCTTTCACACCTTCGTATTGGATATCCATGCATCTCCTCATCACATGCTTGAACCATTCACTATCTGCATCTTATTGTCCTCCAACTAAGCCACTCTCACTTTGTCCCGAATATCCTCGTTTCTAATCTTATCTTCTTCTTCTTCTTCTTTTCATCCTCATCTATACCGATTTCATCTTCCACACTTGAACGCTCTTGACTGACCAATACTCCATCCCATCTATATATTGCCTAATTAATAAAGCCACTTCTTTTTAAAGCCTAATCCCAATTTCTTTTTCTCTTTCATTCTTTCCTTTTTCACGTGTGATTTTGATATAACTAACTATTTTTGTAACTCACAATGCACTGTCAAAAATTGAAATTTTAAAAAGTATTCAACTGAGGGATAATTATCTAAATTGAATGTCACCAAATGAAAGGGTTCGCCTATCATCTGTTGGTTAAATGTGTTTACATATACATGGTTATATAAAATATATATTCTATATACAATATATATGTAATGTATAATATAAGAATGTATGTGTTAAATATAGTAGTATATAATGATGTATATGTAATGTATAAAAATGTATATAACTCATGTTATATATTTTTTTTTAAATGAAGAGAATTATACGGTAGCTCGGAAAAGATGGTAAAAATAACATTGAAATCGATTTGGCTTCATGAAATTCAATTAAACATATGTTAGCTATTTTAAATGTAAAAAGTTTTTGGGCTATTCTTATTGTAAACTATTTGTTTGGGGAGTACATATGGGTAAGAATCCCAATTTAGTATAACTTTAGTAATTGGACTAGTCTATTAAGTTGGGATTCTAGCCTTCTACCAAATGAGCCCATCCATGGGTTCCAACCCTAGGAATTTATTCTTTCTAATCAAAAGTTCTCCTTTCAATTTAACAAGTATGGATGGTTTCCTATTCGGGGTCTCGAATCCACATTGGAGTCCTGACTAAGATCCAGATCGGACACTGCAGAGCTCATTTAGGAGTGACGCTCCCAACATGATTTTCTCCGTACACAATATGTTTATATGGAAGCATAAGGTCCAAAATATTTAAAAGCTAGCCCAAAAGAACAAAAAAGACTCATGTCTTTGATCTTAAACTAGAAGGCCCTAAGTTAAGGGTATTTTAATACTTTAGAATAATAAAACCTAACATATAAATAAGCCATTAGGTTTTTTGTTTTTAAGGGATTGTTTTTGGATGATGAGTTTTAGGTTACTCTTCAGGGTGAGGCTATAGGGATTGTCCCTAGGTCCTTACAGGTGGTTCTGTAATAATTTTTTGAAAAAATTGATTGAAAGCCATATTATCAAAAAATTCATAAGCTAACAAACACAAAAAAATTAAGAAAACCGTTTAATTCCTGTTGAGTAGCCTCTAAAAGTTAATTGTCTCATACCTCCTCTTGAGTGTCTCTTGACTTACTACAAATTAGTAATTCATGTGTGAATTTATACATTTCAATTCTGGATTAAATATTTCTTTCTTCTTGTCCTATATTTAAGATTATTGATTGTATTTACATATGTCTAGGTAATTAATTACTTAAGTGTACATGTGTTTACCTCAATAATATTCATCTTAATCTTCACAATCTTTTATTGTTCTACATAATTATTCTTGGCGTTCATGTGGAGTTGAAGAATCCATCTTCAATTTCTTTAAATTTTCGAAACCATTTCACATTAAATACCATCAACTAAATCAAAAGAGTGACTCAATCAATATAGAATATTGCGCTTCAAGCCATATTAGTATGAGCCCTTTCCTATAATCCTATTGCACCGGTGCATAATTGCCCTCTTGCTATTCTTTCGTTATATATCCTAACTAATTTATAATGCTTGATACTCAAAAATATTTTAAAATAAGAATATTATGGATATTAATCCACTCTTCCAAGTTCAAGAACAATAAGTAAACGGGCAAAACATCACACTATGAAACGATAAAAATCAATTATAGGAATAATAAAAATAAAGAAAATGCAACCAATTAGATACTTCATCATTCATCTTTTTTCAATGTATAGATACTTTAAAATTTATATTTTTTAAAATAGTTTTAAGTGGTATTTTAATTGTTTGATCAAATTCATAACTACGCATGATTAATAGTGTCAATACTTTATTCAAACGCATAACTAATTTAATTTCTTATAAAATCAGTTTGAACAATTTAGAATGATTTTAATATCTGATATTTATAAGTTACTTTTAATCGATTAATGAACATTTATCAATGATTGTGAGACAAAAGGGGGCAGTTTGACAAATGCATGTACAACTAGAGGGTCAAGCTAGTAATGCGAACACTTTTTGGGTGATCAAGTTTCATTTGACGTTCAATATTTATTTTAATTTTTTTAATTAATTTAATTTTGAGACATGTAAGGTTAATTAAAGTATAAAGCACTCTCTAATAAAACAAATCATTATGATGCTCAAATTCAAGATATCTAGTAAAGAAAGAATGAGGCCAATATAGATTTATATGTTATTTTTTCTTTTAAAATAGAAATAAGACTCAAATATGCCATCGAACTTTGAAAAAAATGCTCATCTATGCTACATGTTAAAAACTTGGCTTATCTATGCAATTTTTGTTTGAGAAAATTCATCCATGCCACTATTTGTTAATTGAAATGGCATAGATGAGCTAAATTCTTAACATATGATATGTATGAGTCTTTTCTCAAAGTTCGATGATATATTTGAGCTTTTTTCTTTCTAAAAATGATCTAATTAATGACGTGACTGAAGCATAATTGACCACATATATAAAAAAATGGTTTTGCAAAATCGGAAATAATTTTAGTTAACAAATAATGACCTGAATGAACCTTTTCTCAAATGAAAATGGCATAAATGAACCAAAATTTTAACAGATTGCGACATAAATGAGTTTTTTCTCAAAAATTCAATAACATATTTGAATCTTTTCTCTTTAAAATATATTGAGCAGAAAGATAAAGTCTTCCATTAAAATTGACTTTACACCACTAATTTTATTGAGCCGCCCCGGATCATTAGAAGAAAACATTTGGTCTATAAAACGTGTTGAGCCGCCCTGATCACATGACTTTGGGAAAGCCTTTGTGTGTAAACACATTATTCAATATGGAGGAATGGGCAAAATACATATGCTCTTGTTATAAAGAAATAAAATAGTGATGGTAATAGTGATAGCTTTGGCTTATGACATTAAATTTCTAAGGTGGGTCTGTTTTGTTTCTTGAGGACATCCCTTGTTCGAATGCCATTTGTCATAGGACAGGCGGCTCAAGTACGAGGCGAAGCTAGCGTTTTAATTTGACTGAATTCAATATCTTTAATTTAAATTTTATTGATATATTAACATGTTGAGTTGAACTGAAGTTAATTTTGATGATTGATAAGTAATTAGAAAAGAATCAAATCATTAGCAGGTTTCAATAATGATTTTAATAATTTTGATGAGTAATATTAAACGATGTAAAAGAATCATGTCCTTGGGAGGTCTTTAGGCGATTGTCGATCAGATCTATTTCATGTTGGATTCCTTGAAGAATTAGGTTTATGGAAAAAACATGTTGTATCAAGAAATTTGTATTCATCATGAAAATATCGTTGCGCTTGCATTAAAGAAAGAACAAAGCATGAATCTTTTTGGGTTACATGTTAACTCTTTTCTTAGTGTAATTGCATGTTTGTTTATGAATTCTATCTTGTGTAATCAAAGTATGAGTGGTTAAAATTCCTCTATCTAGGATTATAGACAATATAATGTATAAATAATTGGACATCTTATTCTTAGTTAGCAATACTTTGGGTAGTAGCACAAATATCTTTAATAACAATCAAACGAATCATTACACAAAGCATTCTTTCGAGGCTCATTTTCAATTTAATATCACTTACAAATTTTTTCCCTATCATATTGTTGTGGATGATGAGATAAGGGGTAGATGGAGACCAAGTATAAAAAAGGGACCATATCTTAAAAATAGATAAATTTAAAGTACTCTTTTAGCTTCTTGCATGTTAGCATGTGACAAAGTTGTGAATATTATAATATACTTAGTAATTAAAGGCACATGTAATGAATAGAGACTTCATTATTGAAGATACTCAACCCTGATATAGAAGATCTTCTCAATCAAATTTATGACAAACTTGAATACTAAACTTAATTAATTACTATTATTAGCTTGATCTCAATCTTGATTTTATTCCCTTTAGCCTTTAGGTATATCTTTAACAAACAATGCAGACAAAATCTCATTACTAATATAAATTAGAGTTAATATCTTAAAAGTTTCCCTAAACTATTCACCGTTTGTAGTTTAAGGATTAATTTATGGAGCGATACGTTGTTATTATCCTCTGAACTATAATATTTTATATTTTACAAAAGATAACGTAAATTGTCACATGATAATGCTATTTCCGATCTAGCTTTTTTATCTATCACATACTATGAAGAGAGTGAGGTCACTCTTCATGCCCCTTGGCGTTGCATGAATTTTAGATAGAAAATGTTATAGTTTATGGTTAAACAACACCTAATAATTCAAGTATTAAACTGAAAAAACGTATATAATTTAGGGGAGTTTTGATATATTAATAACTCTCTAAAATTAGGCCTCATTTCAGACTTCCTCCATTTATAGGTTAGGTTAAACTCAGTAATATTGATGTAAATTTTATATTTGTATTAGAAAAAAAAGAAAAGAAAAAAGAAGCTCATTGAATAGGCGTATACAAATTATTAATAGACAGATCGATAACTTTAAAAGACTAGATTTTGAACCCATAAAATTCAAATCGTGACTCACCCTCCCTTCTCCCATCATAAATCCTCTTGCATCATTATTAGATGAATTTGGTTTATTATTATATTTCCTTGTTTTGCAATTTTGACCAGATATGATCTTTATTCGAGTCCATATTCTCCTCGTGTGTCATGACAAGATATATTGTGTCATTTTGTAAATATATGCATGAAACATGACCTTTCTCAGTCCGATGTATAATATCAACATTGAAGTTTGATTATTTTGAATTTGAGCTGTATAGGGCCTTATTTGAGGGAAAAACATTCCTTATTGAAGATTTTTTTTAACATTCAAGGCTCGAATTTGAGACCTCTAATTAAAAAAGAAACAACCACTTTCACTGCACCACAATACCACATTGGTAATAAGTTTGTTAAATTGTTAATGTGAAGTGGGATTGTCTCACATGGGAAGGTTTAAAATGAGTTGGAAAGTTATTATATTTTTGTTCAAAGTTTGAATTTTAAATACTAAACAAAAAACAGAGTGGCTTTAGCTGCTTATGAATCATATTGTATAATCTTTTACCAAATTATAATTGAAAAAAGGAAAACAAAGGAAGGTGGCATGGACTTTGATAAAACATTAACTTATCGAATATTTTCTCGTTTTTAATTAAAATAATAGTTCTTGCATATAAGTTTGATGGAGATTTTCTTTTATTTGTCCAATTTTATTTTTCCAAAATTGTATACACGAGGGTTTGCCCTAATTGCCATCGAGCTAATAATAATAGGAAGTATATATATTTCCATAATTAAAACTTTGTTGAATACGAATTTCTTAGGTCAATATATACTTGTATCAAAATGAAGGAAAAATATCATGATCATGTCAATGTAATCCACATGCCAAATTTCATTTATTTGTTTTATTAAGCATCTTTTTTCACGTCATTATCTTTGAAAAATTGTCGAAAACACAAAAAGTATGCAATATTTGGATTTTTTAGAATTCTAAAAAATCGACGGACAAGATCGGTTATTTGTTCAAAATCCACCATTCATCCACTACACAAGTAGAAATCTAGGCTTCTATAGCCTTTCTTTAAAAAGCTAAATAGGCCAAGATGAAATTGAAGCATGAATGTTTATTCTCATGTTTTTTTTTTTAATAAAAGAGGATTAATACAACGTCCTCTATTTTTAATTAAACAAACCTAGCTAGGGTGGTTGAGCTATATGAATTAAATAATTTGATTCACAATAGTTGTAGCAACTAACCTAGGCAAGTATATACCATAGGTAAAACCCAATATGGCATACAATTAGTTCTTATCACTCTACACCATAAATAATTTTTAGCAGCAATTAATTAACGTGCATTAATAACTTAATTGCAGCGAAGTCTGTTTTTTAGAGGCAATTAACTCTTTTTTGTAAATGTTCCTAAAGCTTATAGCGATATTAGACCTAATGACAATTAACTAATGTCAATAAAGGCTTTAACATTCTTTGTTAATGTGTATATTTATTACTGTTAATAAAGAAATTATGAGTGTGGTAATGGTAAGCATGGTCACGTTGCTATATCTCTATATATGAAGTACACACGCATCGAACCTAATTGGGTTGAACTTGGCTAAAATACGAGTTGCTTATATGGTACTGTCAAAATAGGCCGGGCCTAACTCACACACTAAAAGTTAGTTCAACCGAAGCAAGATTGTCAAGCCTCGTAAGGAGTTCAGGCTTCTCGTACGTCTAGTGCGTGCACATTCATGAGCAAGGGGTATTTAATTTCCTCCCCCATAATTGTCCGAGACAATGGGGCCCACATCGGTTCGGGTCTAGCTCTTATACCATGTCAGAATAGGTCTTAACGTTTAACTCACACTCCAAAAGTTAGCTCAAATAAAGGAAAACATTGTCCAAACCTTATAAGAAGCCCGAAGTTCTCGTGTTTTATCGACGTATAGAATTCATTCCATTCCTCAAGTACCTAATAATTAATTAAAGTGTGGCCAAGAATGATGACTTTTCATCTATATATGTAGATGAGTATGACCATTTCAACTGTTTTCCATAACTTCATATTAATAAAACAAATGTGACGCCAAGGGAATTTGTTTATCTATATATTTTCTGTTCAATGTCTAGATATGTTTTGTGTGTGTGTGAGAGATCGATACATGTACTCAAATATTTCATCATATATATGCAATGTCAACAACATCTAACAAGTTATTGATCTTGTGTTTATTGGTCATTGGTCTAATTTAAGGGTATTTCGAAAACATCTTTATTACCTCTATCAGGTAGTAATAACGTCTGCGACTCTTCACACATTCTACTTTCTTCAGACCCCATTTGTGAGATTTCACTGAATACGTTATTAATCTTATGTGTTTATTCGGAAATATATCTACCTCCATCAGATAGTAGTAACGTCTGCGATTCTGCATACATTCTACCTTCTTCAGACCTCATTTGTGGGATTTCACTGAATACGTTATTATTTTTGGTCTAATTATAGAATAATATGTTATGTTTCCCCTTCTATTTAGAAACTTCTCGTGACATGATGACCGGAAGATATGGTGGCTTTCATGCAAAAACCAAATATAAGATCTAAAAATGGAAACATGACGTATAGTTATATTTTAATGGTAATTATGGGATCTTAAATTAAATAGTTTGATCCATCAATGCATGTTATCGAGGTCCACCTTAAATTAGACATTTGGAATTACCTGGATTCGTGCCAGGAAGTCCCATGGTAAAGCGCTCTCTAACAAAAAAGCGATTTCGTACCCAAGGAGGCTCAAACCCGAGACACCTTAATTAAGGATTAAGGAGTACTTACCACTCCACCACAACACTTGTTGGTTATTTTATTCTTAGTATTAAGTGATCATGAGTAACCCTTGAAGAGTTCAGCAAGTGATTATTAATTAATTAATACTTATAAGATTGTTCAAATAGCAATAAGATTATCATACCCTTGTTTTCTTTAAAATAGTGTCTATTTATTGAAGAGCCACGAGGGCAAAATAATAAAATTAGAGTGTATGGTTATTGAAGAAGGGAAGATATAATCAACATAAAATATCAGTTATGGAACTTGTTTTTACTGCTTCTCTTTGAAAAATCATCTTACTCATTTTTAAAAAACTTTCTAGAGTAAATATTTTAAAAAATTAGTCATTAAATATAAAAAAAAAAAATCTGAAAAAAAAAATTCCGCGGCCAAAATCCCAAAAACACACCCTTAAGGTTATAGATAGTAGACCATATCCCTTGCTGAAACTAGCTGGTAAAAGAAGAAGCTAGTGCATGCATTTAGAAGATTTAAGAATGTATTAAGATTAATCATTAGTTGACATTACTAATTAGCAAATGTCAATTAGAGCTAATTATGGGAGAAAATTAATTATTCAAATAATTTAATGAGGAAGCTATACACATATAGCTTCACGTGGCTAGTGTCCTTCACCTACTATATGTTTTACATAATAAATAAACGTGTTTTTTAGTTTATGTCAGATAATATTGATTTCTTCGTATTTTGAGTGTGTATATATAAACACTTAAACTTTGTATAAAGTTAAACAAATTGACATACACATGTGTACTACATAACATATTACATATAGAATATGAATTACCACGTAAAACACATGTTTTATTTGTTTAACTTTATATAAATTTAAGTGCATACTACTTGCACTCAAATTAATTTAAAGGGCATAAATATCATAGATGTCATTTTATTATGTAAATACAATTTAATTATATACACCTAGTTTAGGGTGGAGGGAGGTCTAGAGATTAGAGTGGTCTTTGTCGGTATATATTTTCTTAGATCCAAAATAAATGAAATTTTAAGATGTGATACATTCCTTAAAAAAAACAAAATCAATCAATAACATTTATTTAAAAGAATTTATCAATATCATCCTTTTATTTATTTCCAAACTCTTTTTAAAGCTAAAGATAGTTAAATTATCTATTAAAAAGAAAAATATTTTTAAAATAATTATTTATTTACATTATAAAAGGTGTCAGAAATTTATTTATTTTAGACAGGAAGGAGTATATATATATATATATATATATATATCAAAATGACAAGGAGATAATAAGATAATATGGACTTGATCATCAAAGAATATAATGTAGTGGATGTAATTTTTCCTAATTTCTTAATCAGAAGTCTCGATTTTGAGCTCTGAATACAAAAGAAACTCTTAAAAGAGTGTTTTTTTTCTTAATTAGAGTCCTTCAAAAATAGTCAAACTCCTACGCAGATATCGAAATGCGAGTGAAAAAAAGAGATAACATGGGCTTGTGTGCTGTATACTGACAGAAGAGGCCCCAAAGTTGGCAGTTTAACAAGGGCAAAATTTCCTATTAGCCACTTGACTAGTTTGGGAGACACATGTAGAAGGACAACAATGTGTGTAGTGTAAAAGAAGATTTTATATTATCAAATTATCTAAAAAAAAATAATTAATAATAAATGGAATTAATGACTAAAAGAAAGGTCATGACATAATATAATACATTTATAGTGTTAAATTATTTGTCAGTGTATATAAGTTAAATTAATCTTTACGATAACGGTATAATTTTTTATATTGAATTAAATTATATTTACAAGTAAATCTTTATGATATGCATTAGTTAGTTAGTTAATTAAAATGGTAACGAATAAGCTATGACAAGTTAAACTATATTATCGGTTTAAAATAGTTTTACACTATAGCTTAAATTTATTTAAAGAAGGAATAAGTAATAATTACAAATAATAGAATGTACAATTGAAGGTTCAAATATACCTCTATTGTTTGTTTCTTATATTTAACCTCAATCTACTTTTCTGTCTATAAAAAATTATATCGTTATTTTTTGTCTAAAATATGTCTTATTATCACTAATGATTTCCCACCGTGAAAAGATAATCACTTGTCCCAATTTATGTGACACTATTCACTTTTTAAGAGTCAAATAGTTTAAATTTAACCGAAAATTTGCGCACGGAATCTTTAATTTTTGTGAAATGAAATTTATATATTTGTAAACTACGTAAAAAGTACTATAAGTCACAATAATTAACAATTCAAAATAATTAAAAGATATATAAAAAATTACGGTCAAAGATAGACTTATTTGAATCTCAAAATCTGAAAAATGTCACATAAATTGAAACGGAGGGAGTATATTAAAAGTCACATAGGGGTATATTTGAAACTTTTCAAATTTTTAGTGACATATTGAATGTTTTGAATTGTTTACGGGTATACTTAAAGTTATTGAAGAGGGTATTTATAAAATTAATTTAAAAGTTTGAAAATGAAGCATCTTTTATTTGTGTGCAAATCTCCTTTGTGGCAAATGTCAGAGCCAATCTTGACATTTGTTAGAAGATGCCTAACTATATGAACAAGATTAACGATACATGATTTTCATGAAAAGAAAGATAAAAACATAGAATAAATGTAAGACAAAAGCAAACACTTCACGTTAAAGTTTGATCCCACTCGTTTGATTGCGGAATAAGTTATTTTGGAATTAATTGTTTCAAAATTATTGTTTAGCTTGAAGACAAGTTATGATGTGATTAGTTATCATGGTATTATTTCTTAATGTGTTGATTTGTTGTATTAAAGATAATATGAATTGTATATATAATTTTTAAGAATAAGTTGTTTAATTTGTAAATAAAATAACCTTCATAAGCATAAAAGATGTGAACAGTGAGGTATGAAAAGACATTTTTTTTTTGGGGAGTGGGGGGTTATTTTTGTCATTTTAACTATTTTATCTCGAAATAAGTTATCTCGAAAGTATTATTCACCCAGAGGCAGAGACAACTTATCTCGATATGTTCTTATCATTTATCATGGATAAGTTATTCCAAACTTTATAACCAAACTCAGGAATCAGGATTATCTCCCTTTATCCATCACATCAAATGTGTCCTTAATGTGGGATAAATATAACACACTAAAATCCCAGGATAACTAATTCTTGAAATAAGTTATTCCACGAGTTTATTCCAACCAAACAAGGAGTGAAGTACTCATCCTAAAATTAATCTGAATCAGTTATTCCTTATCCCTTTTACCAAACGAACCACCAACCTAATCCACCTCACCCCACCCCTTATTATCTTTTATCAATTCCTCTCTTAATAATATTTTCCAAGTTTCTATTTAAAAAGAACAATAGCCCACAACTTTCTCCCATGCACTTGCCTTCTTCACCTCCAACACTTGTTCCTTAGTGTTTTTTTTTCATATGGTGCTCTTCTCTCTTTGCCCATAACTTGTCTCTCAAATAGTTATCATCCTCTTCTCTTTTTAAACTCCCCACAACACACACACAACTCTCACACATATTCATTCAAACAACACATTCTATTACTATATATAACTTCTATCTTGACACCTTAATTTACACAACTTCTTGCCTTCTTAACACAATATAATGTCAAATCGAAGAACACGCGGTTCGAGACAATCATCAGGAGCTTCTAGAATAAGTGATGATCAAATTGCTGATCTCGTATCAAAGTT
>JAJOOS010009187.1:0-19272 GCA_029582725.1 Solanum chiquidenum
ACCTATATACATATACAATTCACCTCTCTCCCACTCTCTGCCCTCTCTCGCTCGCCTCTCTCCTCCCTCTCCCAATCTCGCTTGCCATATATACAAATACATATGTATAATATACAATTATCTAACCTATATACATATACAATTCACCTTTCTCCCACTCTTTGCCCCCTCACTCTCGCCTCTCTCCTCTCTCTCCTAGTCTCGCTCGCCTCTCTCCTCCATCTAACATGTAGCTATGAAATGTAATTATCAAACTATAGCTATGGAGAGTAATTGGGCTATTTTTGAGTGGCTATATGTGAAAGTTCCTCATAAGTTAATCATATTTCGGCTTTAGCCAAAATTATAGAAAATTTGAAATCTGGGCCCAATCCTTAGTTTCTATTCGCCTGGACTAAGGTTTTGGGCCTACTGATGCTGTATTCATTTGGGCTTGAGGCCCATTTTTGCTGTATATTAAGTTGTATACACTGTATACATTTTTTGTATATCATGTATATACGTGTGTCTGTTGTATATCAGCATGTATATCATTCCGTTTTTTTACTTCCGAGACCTTTAAATTTGCTTCCTTTCAGCGCACGATAGCTTCCTTTGATGAGGCAGATTCGAAAAAACTCAACGATATGCAAGGGATGAAATCCAAAATGGACTCGAGTAAACTCATGCACAAAACAAGATGATAGGGATTAGGAAAAAAAATTCATTCACTAGATGGACATTTAAATAGTAAGCACGATTGACTAAACAATCAGTTAACTAAAGAATTTGAATCTAAACAATTAACAAAACTTTGACTGACTAACAAATTAGCATATTTGAAGGAAAAACAAAATCAAATCTAAACTAATACAAATGGAATTCTAGGCAGAGCATGTGACAACTAAATAGGTACTGATTTTTTTATTATTATTTTAAAAAATAATTATATAAGTAAACATGGAACAAAAGAGAAATACCATAGTCAGATCCTAAAGTATTACATTAAAAGACGTAATCAAGTGTATTAATAGATTTGCCTGAAAATTGGCAAGTAAATGACAGACCACTACCTCCAAATCTGAGATGACGAACACAAGAGTAACTTACAAATTAGAAAAAGTGACAATTATTTTAAAAATAACTTGAAAAACATTGGGAATTTTATAAAACCAATTATTTCAAATCGTTTGCTATTAAAGAAACTCAATGATTAATCTATATGGCGGAGGGCAAAAATTGGGTGTCCACATACACCATCATATCAGTCAGCATAATTATATTAATGGGAAAAGGGTTTGAAAAATACTCCAACTTTGGACGAAATTGTTGGTACGATACCAAACTTTATGGAGGACCTTTTACCCCTGCACTATTTAATAGTGTATTTTAAAGGTATTTATGTGCCAACGTGGACACGTTATTATTGTTATGCCGTAATTTTCCTATCTATAGAAAAATCACTTTTTTTAAAAATGTTCTAAGTATAAAATAATTTGAGAAAAATACTTAGAAAAGAGTCGCCACTTAATTTTTTAAAGAAATTAAGAAAACTTATAATTTTTGAAGATTTAAACAGAAAAAATCATTTGAAAATATCAAAGAGGGTTCGGGGTTCAATTTACACTTCGAGAAGGGATTAAGCATTCGAAGTGCCCGCTAACATACGGTTGACCTGCGACTTGACTAAAATATTTTTTTTTGACTAATTCTTTGGGAAAATGATTTAACATAAAAAAAAAAAAAATCTTACCATATTTAATTAACTTTGAGAAAATAATTAAGTAAATGATGCATTTTTTTTTAGAGAAAGGGACCCAAAATGAAATATTTGAATTAAAATACAAGTGATAAGAATTTTAACAAAACTAGATTAATTAGAATTTATTTGACTCATTTTAAAAAAATAATGATTTAAACTCAATTGGTCAATTTAAGCATGAAAACCATTTTTAATTAATTGAAGAGTAAGAATTTTGACTAATCTTTTTGAGAAAATAACC
The DNA here is from genome assembly GCA_029582725.1 of Solanum chiquidenum. Lineage (NCBI taxonomy): Eukaryota > Viridiplantae > Streptophyta > Magnoliopsida > Solanales > Solanaceae > Solanum > Solanum chiquidenum. The sequence goes on from JAJOOS010009187.1 coordinate 1,983, forward strand.
AAGTAAGAAGGGAACATTTTTTACTTCATTTGAGAAAAATATTTTATCTTCAAAACCACTTTAAAATAAAATGTGATCAAGTGAATCAGCCTTAAAACATATCTTTTTAAGAACAAATATTTAACTTAATTAAAATATAAAATTTCAACCAATATTTGATTAATAAAATAAGTGAACACAACAAGTGAAATGTATTAAAATAAGCCAACACAAAGAAAATGACTCATCTTTTGGGGAATCTAATTAAGTTATTTAAAGTTAGAGTTAAATAAGATTAGTCAACACATAATCAAACACTTAGGATAGAAATGAGATAATGAAATTGGACCCCTTCTTGGGCCAATTTTGTTGCAAGTTTTTGGGTTATAATTCAATCCTGTTTTTGTATACGTCGGTTGTATATTGGTGTATATCGGCGTGTATATCAGCTCTTTCTGTGTATCTCCTACTTCCAAACACCTGTATTTTACCTCATCTCTGTATTTTCGCATTTTTGACCTGTAATTCGCTGTATACAACATGTATACAGCCTATTTCTTAGGCTTTTGAACTAATTTCCCGCAGTATGTTGGAGCTTTGGAACCTGTAACAACTTCCGAATATATAGGGGGCTGACTCGAGAGAGAGGGAAAGCAAAAATCGAGCCTTTATGGCTCAACTCGAAAATGCGAGGAAGATAAGTCCACCATGGACTCGAAAGGGAGTTCATACAAGAAACGAAAGAGGGAACAAAATTAGTATTTGAAATAACGAAAACAAATAAGACATGATTTTAATTGAAATGAGAATAACTTGTATCTCAAAACTCCAAGGGTCACCAAAGCCATTGTTTTAAATGACAAATGACTTTAAGAAGACAAAAATGAACAAACTAACTATATATATATCAACAAAGCAAACACCTAAAACTTTCACAATGACAAGCAGGCTAAACAAGGAGAAAATGAAACAAAAGCTAAGAAAATAGAGAAAACTTAACACTAAGCTATTAAAGTTCTAGACAGAGACATACACATGCATACATATATATGACGATGCAAGCTGCAAAGAAATAAGCATGCATCATAGGAGTAGATCATCTCATTATTAACAACTAATTAACCTTCAATATACAATTTGAAGTATAAAGAGGGCCTGTTAATGAAGCCGTCTGCTATACATCGAACAACAATTAAAACCAATCATGATGAAGATTTTATAAACTAAAAGAAACATGGAAGCTGATTTTTTTAATTTAATTTTATTTTTTTGAAAAAAAGGAAAACATAAATATGATGAATTCGAGCCGACGGAAGCTTACGTGAGATCAAAGGATGCGTGAAGAAATTATACTAAGAACGCGTTGTTCAGCTCAAGCCAACATGAAATTATATTCACATCAAACCACAGATTTCAAAGAAGTATATTGACATGAAAACAGTTATTTAAAGGAAGAACTCAATATTTGAATAAATTTCCAGATTTTGACCAATGGTTACTTAAAATGGTTTCGATAAATAAAGAAATAAACACTTATTATGACGAGCTATTAACATAACATCATGGATAACACTTCAACCTACGATTATACTTCAAATATTAATGTGATGATGAAGTCAGAAGGGCAGAAGATAGTTATATACTACATGAACAGGTAGAATGTGAAAGAGTCTAAAACCAAAATAACACTTAGTAAATAGATTCAATTAAACATATTGAAATTTAATAAGTCGCAATCATATACATGCAGCAATGCAACAAACAAGAAATACGACTGAAGCAAGTCTAAATTTTCCAGTTAACTAACCATTATTTGAATCCAAAACGAGATTTAGGAAAGAGTTTTTACCTCTCTCGGAGCAGCGACTAGACGACAACGAGCTTGAGAGCGGAGACTCTTCTATTATGAAATCTAAATACAAACAGTAAGCTAGGAAAATCTGAGCATCAATCTTCTCGAAACTTAGAATAAGAAAGCTAGATATAAAATTCTTAAGTTTAAATGTCTATTGCCAAATAATCGAATTCTAAAACATGTCAAAATCCAATCTCCAAGCTTGTCCCAATCACTTGAATGTAAATGATTATTTATAGGAGAAGTTGGGGCCATTTAGGGGGGGAAACAGAAGAAATTTCCCATTTTCAAATTCGGACTCCTCTGCCCCTTTTCAAGATAACAGTAGAATATTTTTGAAAATCCCTTAAAATGGGGGAAAGGAGACTTGAGGGTGATGGGTCTGCAGGGTATGAGTTCTTGCAGGGTAGGAGACGCGATTTACGGGTTGATTTAGCGTGAAGAAGACGAAGGCAAGCATGGGGTGGGGTATTGTTGGTATGTTATTGTGGCTGTTGGGTTGTAGGCGTAAGGGAAAAGAAGAAGTGAAGTCGGGTCGGTTGATTGTGGGTGTTGCTGGAAAAGGGGTATTGAATTGGAATTATTGTTGAGTTGTTGTTTGGAATGGGCTGGAATTATTTGTTGTATAGGGAATTAGAATTGGGCCTTCAGGAAGTGGCCCAAAATTAATTTTTTAAAAGATGGGATAGGCAATTGACAAAAAATTGTTATTAAATAATGGATTTCAATTATAGCCTAATAGAATTTAATTGGTGAATTCGGTTAAAATTTAAACAAGGTGAGTTAATATAAATTAATTAATGAGCTTCTTAATCTTAACAAAATAAAAAAATAATTAACTTAATTCTAAATTAACTAATTCAATTACAAAACTAATTAACTCGAAATTATAACTATAACTTAAAGTAAATTAATAAAATATTTAACTAAATATGTAAAATCTTTTGTGATGATTTTCAAATATTTATAAAACAACGTGATTGCAAAAAATATAAATATTTATATAAAAAAAATGATAAAATTACTTTAAAATAATTTGAAAGTATTTTGAATTTCATAAAACTCATTAATTCAAAATTATAACCACCCATAATATAAAAATCTTTTTTTTAGACGATTTTCGAATAATCGTAAAATATACTAATTATATATATAATTATGTAAAACATATATATCATCTAAAAATTATGGAAAGTGACAAAACTATTTTAAAATCTTGCAAACTATATTATTATTTTTGGAAATTTTATAAAACTAATTATTTTAAATCGTTTGAAATTGGAGAAGCTCGAAATGATTAATTTATATTGTGGAGGGTCAAAATTGGGTGTCAACAACTGTCTCTCGTTTGACTTGGATTGATGAAAGAAATTCGAGGCAAATGAAATTGACGAATCCAATTTTGACCGACTACATCTTCATCTTTAGGAAAGGGAATTTCGGTACGGACTTTAGGAATTATGGCCGAACCCCCGTATCGGGTTTCCTACATATCTCGGGCTATATGAGAATTCAGGCCACTTGTAGTTCGATACGTTTGATTTAACGCACGATTAGGAAAGAATTCGAGAGCAATCGAATATCGAATTATGCAGAGACCGAAACGCTCGAAAATAAGATTTGAGAGAGGATGTTGGAATACAATCGAGTTTTCAACACGGATCCCGCCTACATATCCCTTAACCTAGGGAACTATGCTGCTTGTAGTTCGACTCGATCGATTGAAAAAGGAAATCGCTTATGCTAAGATAACCTTTGGCTCTGTAAAAGCGACAAAGTAAGTCGAGTATGAAAAGAAGGCTTGCAACATCTTATCCATGAATGTGGCTCGCTTCACATCCATAATTAAGAACTTACACAGACATAATTCCAACACTCTTGGAGCATTGTCACTTGGATTGGAAAGCTGCCTCCGGTGAGAGTGGAAAATTTTTCGGATGTGAAATTGGAAATGATAAACCCAAGGAAATGCCCACATGCCTTTTGATAGGGGTGTGGTTTGATTGTGGTGGAAGTCGCTCCTCAGCTCGCGTCCTAAGAGTTTGATACTCCTCTTCGGACTATGTCCCAGCTCGCTGCTAAGAAAAGTTCCACGTTGTGCTGCGTCCATTTTGATGTCGTCCGCACCTGTGGTTTTATTTGAGAATTCATCCTCTTGGATGCTCTCGACAAAGACTGAGATAAAACTCATTAGTGTAAAATATAATTCAAATGGAGAGATAGTGTCATTTACCATGTTGGCACTTAATTGTTCTCCTCGAATATTTGACGTCAACTTCATTTAGTTTGACGTAAAGCAAATAAAGCATGTATCTCATTTTTGCGACATGACTCTTCACTGTACTCTTCAATTTGAATATGATGGCCCTCTCGGCAATTTGAATATGATGGCCCTCTCGACAATTTGAATATGATGGCCCTCTCGTCAATTTGAATATGATGGCCCTCTCGGCAGTTTGAATATGCAATGGCCTTCTCGGCAATTTGAATATGATGGCCCTCTCGACAGTTTGAATATGCAATGGCCTTCTCGGCAATTTGAATATGATGGCCCTCTCGGCAGTTTGAAATATGATGGCCCTCTCGGCAGTTTGAATATGCAATGGCCCTCTCGAAGGTTTGAATATGATGGACCTCTCAGCAATTTGAATATGATGGCCCTCTCGACAATTTGAATATGATGGCCCTCTCGATAGTTTGAATATGATGGCCCTCTCGGCAGTTTGAATATGCAATGGCCCTCTTGGCAATTTGAATATGATGGCCCTCTCGGCAGTTTGAATATGAATGACCCTCTTGGCAATTTGAATATGATGTGGCCCTCTTGGCAATTTGAATATGATGTGGCCCTCTTGGCAATTTGAATATGATGACCCTCTCGGCAGTTTGAATATGAATGGCCCTCTTGGCAATTTGAATATGATGATCCTCTTGGCAGTTTGAATATGCAATGGCCCCCTTGGCCTTTGTATAGGATGGCCCTCTCGGCAATTTGAATATGCAATGACCCTCTTGGCGGTTTGAATATGCAATGGCCCTTTTGGCGGCTTGAATATGATGGCCCTCTTGGCAATTTGAATATAATGGCCTTCTTGGCAATTTAAATATGAATGGCTTTCTCGGCAGTTTGAATATGAAATGGCCCCCTTGGCCTTTGTATATGATTGCCCTCTCAGTAATTTGAATATGCAATGGCCCTCTTGGCGATTTGAAATGATGGTCCTCTCGGCGATTTGAATATAAATGGCCCTCTCGGCAATTTGAATATGATTGCCCTCTTGGCAATTTGAATATGAATCACTATGAACGTCGTCTTTCATCAATATTTGATATGATGTTAGGTACTTTTTGACCATAACATCATTTTCATCGGTATCTCGCAACTAATTGATATTTGCTGGCTATGTTCTCCTGAACTAGTTGGTTGATAAATATAGCTCCTTTGATGATCTTATTATACCCTGCATCCACAAAAACATGTTAGTTTTGGAACAGTGATCTGTGTTGAAGTCGCCTTGCTCCTGGTCTCGTTATCTCTGGAACTTTGTCTGGTAGATCCAACGAATCGCAGTAGACAAAAGACAATATCATATTTAGATTAAAATATTTGCTAGGTATGAAGTTTTGAAAAAAATAGTTTTAAAGAAAATCTCTACCAATTAACGGTCACGACATGCACGACACGAACAAAACCCTTTGTCTCAGATTTTGACATGATAGGTAGATTGCTGGCAACTTAAAACCCTATAAGAACACGTCAATTTGAGGCAATTGAAGTTGACTTCGAAAGTCCGAGTATCCTGATGGAATTTTTGAGGTCCTTCTCAAAAATTCTGTCCTAGTTAGATGTTTCAAAAACAAATTTGATGATGATCACGGGAGTCTTGAATTTGAGATCTCCTCAAAATTATTCCTAGTTGCATATTTCGATATGATCCTTGACTCTTGTTTATAGGAAATGACTCTTTTTGTAGAATTTTTGAGGTCCTTTAAAAAATTATGTCCCAGTTTCCATTATGAGGAAAAATGGAAATTTTATTGGGAATATGACCGAGCCCTTGTGGCGCCTACGTATCCCGTTGAGGCAGGAATCAGGTCAAACGTAGTTCCCATCTTGAGGGCTAACAGAAATAGAAAATTGATAAGAAAACGACCGAGGCCGACATAGACCGCCTACGTATATCATTATTGAGAATTCAGGTCGAACGTAGTTCAAGTACAAGGGTAATGTTTCAAAACATAATGCGACAATGATTACAAACGAACTGCAATTACAAGGAAATGAGGAAAAGAAGTATCATCCTTCAAATGTAGTATCTCTTGACGGCATCTAAATTGATAGCTTTGCGCCACACCTGACCGTCCATCTCTGCTAGAACCAAAGCTCCTTTTGATAGTACTTTGTGGACAACATACGGTCCTTGCCAGTTAGGTGCAAACTTCCCTTTGTATTCGTCTTGATGAGGAAAAATGCGTTTCAACACTAATTGGACTACCTCAAATGTTCGAACTCTTACTTTCTTGTTGAAAGCACGAGTCATTCTCTGTTGATACAACTGGCCATGACAAATATCATTCGTGACCCATTCGGCATCGCTCAATCCAGCTTCCTGAATAATCCTTAAAGATGGTATCTCAACTTCAGCTGGTATCACTGTTTCTGTTCCATATACCAATAGATAAGGAGTTGCTCCATTTGAGGTTCAGATTGTGGTGCGATAACCTAGCAAAGCATAAGGCAAATTTTCATGCCAACATTTGTAGTTGTCAATCATCTTTCTCAGTATCTTCTTGATGTTCTTATTAGCAGCTTCCACAGCTCCATTCATCTGAGGGCGATATGAAGTTGAATTACGGTGGGTAATTTTGAATTGTTCACATATCTCTTTCATCAAGTGACTATTCAGATTTGCTCCATTGTCTGTGATGATAGACTCTGGAACTCCAAAATGACATATCAAATTGTTGCGAACAAAATCGGTCACAACTTTCTTTGTCACAACTTTGTAGGAAGTAGCTTCGACTCACTTTGTGAAATAATCAATGGCGACCAAAATGAACCTAGGACCATTGGAGGCAGCACGCTCAATCGGTCCAATAACATCCATACCCCAAGCTGCAAATGGCCAAGGGAAACTCATCACATTGAGCTCGTGGGGAGGTACTTTGATCAGATCTCCATGTACCTGGCATTTATGACATTTTTGGACAAATTGGCCGCAATCACTTTCCATAGTCATCTAGAAGTATCCCGCCCTTAAGATTTTCTTTGCTAATGTAAACCCATTCATGTGCGTCCCACACACTCCAGCGTGCACTTCTTCAAGCAATTTTATGGCTTCTGCAGCATCCACACATCTCAGTAATCCCAGATCAGGTGTCCTCTTATAAAGAACCTCTCCATTCAAAAAGAAGTTGTTTGCCATTCTTCAGATTGTTTTCTTCTGAATACTTGTTGCTTTTCCCGGATATTCTCCAGCTTCTAAGTACTTTTTCACATCGATATACCATGGATTCCCATCCCATTCCACTTCCACATGCAAACAATGTGCTGGTTGTTCTTTTAAAACTATCTCAAGTTGATCGATATAACTCTTTTCTGGGTGTTGTATCATGGACGATATGGTTGCAAGGGCATCAACAAGCTCGTTCTGTATTCTCGGTGTGTGTCTGAACTCGGTCTTGCTAAATCTTTTGCATAATCTCTGTACCAATTGTACGTAACGTAAGATTTTAGGATTCTTCACCGCCCATTCTCTCTGAACTTGATGAATCACCAATTATCAGTAATTCTTGAACATTCATGTCAAGAGCCATTCTAATGCCAAGAATACATGCCTCGTACTCAGCCATGTTATTAGTGCATCGGAATCTAAGCTTTGTTGTTGGTGGATAATGTTGCCCCGATTCAGATATCAACACTGCGCCAATTCCTGATCCTATAGAGTTTACTGCTCCATCAAAGAACATTCTCCACCCAGGATATGATTTTGATATGTCTTCTCTTACAAACAATACTTCTTCATCAGGGAAATATGTTCTAAGCGGTTCGTATCCTTCATCTACTGGGTTTTCAGCAAGGTGATCTGTCAAGGCTTGCCTCTTGATTGCTTTCTGAGTCATGTACATAATGTCGAACTCACTCAACAACATTTGCCACTTTGCTAACTTTCCTGTGGACATTGCTTTCTGAAATATGTACTTGAGTGGGTCCATCCTCGAAATGAGATGTGTTGTATAAGCCGATAGATAATGTCTCAATTTCTCTGCAGCCTAAGTCAAAGCACAACAAGTTCTCTCTAAAAGGGTGTAACGAGCCTCATAGGATGTGAACTTCTTGCTCAAATAGTATATAGCTCTCTTCTTTCTTCCGGTCTCATCATGTTGTCCCAACACACACCCGAATGCATTGTCGGAGATGGATAAATACAATAGCAAAGGACTGCCTGCACCTGGTGGCACCAACACCGGTGGGTTCGAAAGGTAACTCTTGATGGTGTCAAAAGCCTTCTGACATTCTTCGGTCCATTTGGTTGGCGCATCTTTTCGTAGTAACTTGAATATGGGCTCACATATCACCGTTGATTGTGCGATGAATCGACTGATGTAATTTAGTCTCCCCAGAAAACTCATTACTTCCTTCTTAAGTCTTTGGAGGAGGTAAGTCTTGAATTGCCTTGATCTTGGAAGGATCAAGCTCGATACCTCTTCTGCTAACTATGAATCCGAGTAACTTCCCTGCAGGTACTCCAAATGCACATTTGGCTGGGTTCAACTTCAAATCATACCTACGTAACCTATTAAAGAACTTTTCCAAGTGTGTCAGATGATCTGAACTCTCACGGGAATTTATGATGACATCGTCCACATACACCTCAATTTCTTTGTGGATCATATCATGGAAAATGGTGGTCATAGCTCTCATGTAAGTGGCTCCAGCATTCTTGAGGCCGAATGTCATCACTCGATAATGGTAGACTCTCCAAGGTGTGATGAATGCTGTTTTTTCTGCGTCTTTTTCATCCATTAGAATCTGGTGGTATCCCGCAAAGCAATCCACAAAAGATTGCAGCTCATGCTTAGCACAATTATCGATGAGTATGTGGATATTCGTCAAGGGTAAATTATCTTTTGGACTCGCTTTGTTGAGATCCCGATAATCCACGCATATCCTGATTTTTCCATCTTTCTTCGCCACTGGAACAATGTTAGCCAACCAAGTGGGATGCTTGGTCACTTCAACGACTTTTGATTCAATCTGCTTCATGACTTCTTCTTTTATCCTTAAACTCAGATATGGCTTGAACTTTATGGTTTTTTGCTTTACCGGACAATACTCTGAATTGATGGGCAGCTTATGGGAAACAATATCAGTGCTTAATCCTGGCATATCATCATAAGACCATGCAAACACATCAATGTATTGTCTGAGCAGCTTGACCAATTCTTCTCTTTCTGTCGCTACCAAATGGACCCTGACTCGGGTTTCTCTAACTAACTCGTCATCTCCCAAGTTTACTGTCTCTGTTTCATCCAGGTTGGGCTTTTCATCATTTTCAAGTTGTCTCAAGTCCTTGGTGAGGTGTTCAGGCATCATAGTTTCCTCATCATATTCTTCACATTCATCTTCATCGACCTTACTTGGTTCGCCGTGTTCGTGACATGTCATGACATTGGCAGGTTTGGATTCATTTTTACTGAAAAGAACAACAAATCAACCATGTTAGATAGAAAGAGTTTAAATGTATTTATTGGAAAATAATTCGCAATGACAAGATAATCAATTTAAAAATAAACGAGGCTTTCATTGGAATTTTAAAAAAGCATACAAACTTTGGTCATGACTCATGAGTCATTTCCTTTTTAAGCATTACGATGAAAAATAAAGTGACATAAATGGTGGTTTCGGGCCTCGTCCGAACAACACCAATTTTCGAAAATAAAACTTCAAATCTTATCTTTGTCTACCAAGCCATTCGATGGATCATAAGTGGAGTGGCCATCCAATTTTGTAGCATCTCTCCAGGTCCGACATCTCGGATGGTGGGTGTTGTGGTGCATTCTGTCGAGATCATGGCACAATCTTCTTCATCAAACAATTTTCCCATCCCTTCCACTAGACCATCAATCTCAGGCTCTAAAGCTTTAGCAACAAATGACTGGTACAATATTGGGATAGGCTTCGGTATATCCCAGTCCTGCTTCTTTCTTGTTTCTGCTTCAAACAATTCTTCCTTTGTTGGGGTATAACCGACGCCAAAGCGGAAATTTTGAAGTGGGATAGGAAGAGGTTCGGATATGCCATCCAAATTTTGCCTAACCCACGCCCAGGTTCAAAACCGCTTCTTAGCATAGTTGTAGCAAACATTTTATACACTGACGACATTGGTACTTGCGGTGTCGCATCTTCAAAAGCAGCATTCATTATCTCCACCATGTGAAAGTCAGTACCTTGATAAGACTCTTCAATAACTGGAATGGAGAAACCAGGATACCTACGATCACTCCCTTCACCATGAATGACAATTTCATGGTCCTCCCAGATGAACTTCAAAAGTTGATGCAATGTGCATGGAACTGCTCCGACCGCATGGATCCATGGTCTTCCTAACAATAAGTTGTAGCTTGTAGATATATCCATCACCTGGAATTCAGTGATAAATTCTGCAGGCCCCATTTGGATACACAAGTCTACTTCCCCTATGGTTTCTCTTTGCGAACCATCAAACGCCCTTACATTCATGCGACTTTGACGGATTTTCCCTACATCATAATTTAGCTGAGTAAGGGTTGATAATGGGCAGATATTGAGTCTTGAACCATTATCAATCAATACTCGCGCTACAAACTTGTCCCTGCATTTGACGGTGATATACAAGGCACGGTTGTGCATCACCCCTTCGAGTGGCAACTCTTCTTCTTGAAAAGAGTTTTGATGACTCCCAATGACATGACTAACCATAGTGGCCAGATTCTCACCACTTGTTCCCGTCGGTACTTACGCTTCATCAAGTACATTCAACAGTGCTTTTCGATGGTACTCATAACTCATTAATAAAGCCCAAACAGAAATTTGAGCGGGAGTCTTCTCCAAATGATTGACAATGGAATACTCCTTAGGCTGCATTCTTCGCCAAAACTCTTCAACTTCACCCTCTGTGATCGGCCTTTTTTGGTTCTCCTTTCTTCGTGTCTCCTGAGTTAGTTCTTCTGGAATGTAGCATCTTCCAGAACGTGTCATCCCTTGTGCGGTAGCCGCCTGCAGGACAAACTTTTCTTTGGGATGGTCATTGCTTCTTTCTTTTGCCAAAGCGAATGCCTGATGAGGTGCAGTTATTACCACAAACTCTGGACGGGCCTTTATAGTCAATGAGGCCACTGTTGGTATAAGTGAGTTGACATTGGCTTCACCGATAGTACCATTAGCAAGCCAATTTTTGTCTTTTTCAATCATGTTGATGGTAGCTCCTCCATGATTCGGCAATGGGTTAAGGTTCACATTGGGGGCAGAGGTTTGGAGAGTGATGACTATGTTATCGATCAAGTCTTGAATCTTATGTTTCAGATTGATACATCCTTCTGTATCATGGCCTGCCCCTCCAGAATGGTAAGCACATCATTGATCCGCTCGAAAGAACTTTGTTGTGGGATTAATTGTCCTTGCGTCTACTGGTTGAATCAATCATGCCGCTCTTAGACGCTCAAAGAGTTGGGTACGTGTTTCTGTCAAAGGAGTGAAAACTCTGGGAGGCTTTCTTTCAAGATTAGGGCGGGGTAGATTGTTGGCGTTTGGGTTGTTTTGTCCGGGATTTTGGTAGACTGGTGCATTGGCTTAGTGATTTAGTAGTGTATTTTGGTAGGTTGGTGGCTGATTTTGGTAGATAGGCGGTGGTGCTTGGTAATTCTGTTGTGCATAGTAGATTGGGATTGGAGCTTGTGGAGATGGTGCATAAATATTTGAGGTGGGGAATCGGTTGGAGTTTCCAATGGCAGAATCAGACACAAAATACCTTTGCGGCCTTGGCCTCGGGCTAAAAGATACATCAGACACATCCTCTTTCTTTTTCCTTGCGAATCCTGTGGCCATGGATGGTGAGGATTTGTTGGCAGCCTGCAAAGTAGTGAGACTCCTAACTTTTCCAGACTTGAGGCCATCCTCTATGGCTTCTCCCATTCTGATCAGCTCCGAAAACTTCTGCCCCATCATGGACAACATCCTTTCATAATACTCGGGCTCCTGAGCTCGAATAAAAGCAGAGGTTATTTCACTTTCAGTCATCACAGGTTGTACCTTTGCAGCTTATTTCCTCCAGCGGCACGCATATTCACGATAGTCCTCCGTAGTCTTTTGCTTGATTTTTTCCAAATAATATCTGTCAGGGACAACTTCGACATTAAACTAGAATCTTTCCAAAAAATCTTTGGCCAGATCCCCCCATGTAGACCACTGACGGAGTTCTTGAGATGTGAACCATTCTAACACCTCCTCACTGAGGCTTTGACTAAACAACCTCATAATCAATGCATCATTTTTCCCGATACCCACTAGTTTGTCACAATAAGCTCGTAGGTGAGCCATGGGATTGCCAATACCATTGAAGGTTTCAAATTTTGGAATTTTGTAACCTTCGGGTATTTCCAAGTCAGGATGCATGCAAAGGTCGTCATACTCAAGTCCTGTTATTTTCCTCGAAGATTGGACACTTTTTACTGCTTCGAAGATGGCATCCTTCATGACATTCATTTCTTGTTCACATTTTTCTTCTCTCAACCTCCACTCTTTCTCCATTTCTTCATAGTGATCTAACTCCGGTTGAACGGGAAAGCTGGGACATGGTTCCGGGATTGTATAGGCTGGTGGAGTTTGGAATGTTACTGAAGGGTATGCAGGTTGGCTAGGCAAAACACATGGATTATTGGAGACTGAGGGCGGGATTTGGTGGGTTGGTGTAAAGATTTGGGAGTGATTAGTGTTAGGTTCTTGGTTTTGATTTGGTAATGGTGGTGGTGTTTGGTAGGAAGTGCTGGCATAAGGAGCGTTGGATACAGTTAAGTCAATGGTATGAGGATTAGGGGTGGAAGTGATGGGTCTTGTGGTATGGGTAGGGAAATAGTTAGGTGATGGGGAACTTAGTGATGGAAAAGGAGGAGGAGGTCTTCTAGTTTCAAGGGGGGTTCATTCGATGCAATGGCCAGTTTGGCCAGATCTTTGGTCTGTTGAATCTCTTCCTGCATGCCTGCAATTCATTGCATTAACTGAGAGGTCAACTCACTCTGATCAGTGAGTTCAGCATTTCTGATGGTCACATCCACTATTCTTGTTTCTTCAGGAGTACCAGTCATTTTGCTCTTGCCTTTCTCCAAAGAATGATCAGGGAAGGATGGTATGATTGCTTTAGATCTTGTAAAGTAGGGATGGTCGGCCAGTTTGATTTCAACACAGATCGGTCTTTACCTATAGAGAAGAACAACTCAAAAGACATATGTGTTAGTTTTTTTTGTTTTTAACGAGATATGCAAATAAGATGACATAAAAAATAAACACACAAGTGTCATTTTGCTTCAAGCAGATTAATCCACAAAAATATTTCGGGTGAATTTGAGGACTCAAATGGAAAGAAATCTTTTTGTAATTGAATTGGAAAGATCGACTTGCATAAAATCTTGCTAATTTCTTCCACTTGTATGCTTTTGTAGGTGGGACTCTTCAGAGTCATTCACTAATAAGGGAGAATAAAAATTGAAAAGATAGGGACCGAGCCTTAAGTAGGTTGCCTACGTATCCGCCAAGGAAATCAGACCCGACGTAGTTTGAATTACATAAGATAACCTAAACGTACCCTTCCCGAAATCGATAGAGAGACTAGGCTCGAAAAGAGCTTCTTGCGTACCCCCTATGGGCTCAAGTCTTGCGTAGTTCTTGAATACAATAAAAATTTAAAAACAAAATGACAAACATGATAAATGCGTTACATGAACCTAAGTCTCCCCAAAGACTTATTTCCTTCCTTCTTTAACTGTAGGGTGATGATCCGGTGCTCTCGTCATCCGAGCCTACTTTTGTTTTACCTTTTCCCCTCATGGACGAAGCAATCCCAAAATTTAGTTTCTTAATGTCTCGTTCAATTTCGGGAATCCTTGCAGACGCTTTAGTGATATTAATTATCTCTTGATCAATTTTGGCAATCTTTCTTTTCACCGAGGCTGTTTTCATGTCAACTTCAATAATTCTCTCTCGTAGCATCCATTCAGTTTGGTCTAGTATTGCAAGTCTCCTTTTGGCTGCAGCTATCCTCTCTCTAGTCTCGACAAATTTTCTGAACATTGATTCTTCAGTTTCTTCCTCATTAACCAAAGCAATGGGTGGGATTGGTGCGTTGACACTTTTTTCAGACATTCTAGCAAATCGACCTTCATGTAAGGGACGAATAAAAAACTTAGGAGATATTTTAGAGTAGACAGTTTATATATTTCTGAGAAACTTGGACAACACTTCAGAAGTAATTTGGACGGACTTTGTTGTTGTGAATTTTAATATATGCTTAAGGTGCTCTAAGAAACAAGAGTGGATTAATTCTGCTTGAGACAAAATGACACATCACAACATAAAGCAATTATATCGGGTACCACACAAACAATTTATATCGCGTCCTAAACTTGTGACCTTTTTATGCCAAAGGTGGGCCTATCGAATTGAAGGATGTATAACGTCGTTTGAAACATTGCATTGCCTCGAAACCCAAATTTATACAAATTTTATGAATGAAACTGAAAGGGGATACATAATAGGGAAAAGAGATACAAATAATCAATCCCACGCAGGGGTATAATCCTAAACTATGCTTCCATGGACGGTCCTTCATTTTGATTTCTTATCATCTTCGAATGTCCATGCTTTTGGATGAAATGGTAACTTCATGCTTCTTCGACTCGAACAAACTATTAAACTCCCAACCCCAAGAGACAATGTTTTGCCAAATGACGTATACATCCTTCAAGTTTAAACACATAAGCATGATTGTCTTTTATTGACCAATGGGTCAAATCAACACAAGGTGGGTTTCTAATGGGCCCAACATGCCTTGGGTGTTGGGTCAACCTAGTTCAGAATGCGCTAAAAAATTGGGATTTGGTTTCGCTCTATGCTAGTTGACTAAGAGTGGCTTTTGAAAGACCGGAAACCCAAGTGGACAACTTAGGCTGGAATTCACGACAACCATTGGACGCATGACATACCAATAAATTGTCGATCCTTCCGGAAAAGAGTCGAGTATAAAAAGTCTGGCTGCAATTATGCAGAAACCGTCCTTAATATACTATACATACAATAGGAAGTGACATGAATGCAATGACAGTTATAACAAATTAAACACATTAAACGCAGATAAACAATTCAACAATTAATAACAATTAGTCAAATAAGTCAAATCTTATGGTTAGAACCTAATTAAGTCCCCAACAGAGTCGCTATTTCTATTATGCCGTAAGTTTCCTACCTATAGAAAAAAAACTTTTTTTTGAAATGTTCTAAGTATAAAACAATTTGAGAAAAATACTTAGAAAAGAGTCGCCACTTAAATTTTTAAAGAAATTAAGAAAACTTATAATTTTCAAAGATTTAAACAGAAAAAATCATTTGAAAATACCAAAGAGGGTTCGGGGTTCAATTTACACTTCGAGAAGGGTTTAAGCATTCGAAGTGCCCGCTAACATACAGTTGACCCGCGACTTGACTAAAATATATTTTTTTGACTAATTCTTTGGGAAAATGATTTAACATAAAAAAATAATAATCTTACCATATTTAATTAACTTTGAGAAAATAATTAAGTAAATGACACATTTTTTTTAGAGAAAGAGACCCAAAATGAAACATTTGAATTAAAATACAAGTGATAAGAATTTTAATAAAACTAGAATAATTAGAATTTATTTGACTCATTTTTAAAAAATAATGAGTTAAACTCAATTGGTAAATTTAAGCATGAAAACCATTTTTAATTAGTTGAAGAATAAGAGTTTTGACTAATCTTTTTGAGAAAATAACCAAGTAAGAAGGGAACATTTTTTAGTTCATTTGAGAAAAATATTTTATCTTAAAACCACTTTAAAATAAAATGTGATCAAGTGAATCAGCCTTAAAACATATCTTTTTAAGAACAAATATTTAACTTAATTAAAATATAAAATTTCGACCAATAGTTGATTAATAAAATAAGTGAACACAACAAGTGAAATGTATTAAAATAAGCCAACACAAAGAAAATGACTCGTCTTTTGGGGAATCTAATTAAGTTATTTAAAGTTAGAGTTAAATAAGATTAGTCAACACATAATCAAACACTTAGGATAGTAAACGAGATAATGAAATTGGACCCCTTCTTGGGCAAATTTTGCTGCAAGTTTTTGGGTTTTAACTCAATCCCATTTTTGTATACGTCGATTGTATATTGGTGTATATCGGCATGTATATCAGCTCTTTTTGTGTATCTCCTACTTCCAAACACCTGTATTTTACCTCATCTCTGTATTTTCGCATTTTTGACCTGTAATTCGCTGTATAATGATTGTATACTGTTGTATACAACATGTATACAACCTATTTCTTAGGCTTTTGAACTAATTTCCCGCAGTATGTTGGAGCTTTGGAACCTATAACAGCTTTTGAATATATAGGGGGCTGACTCGAGATAGAGGGAAAGCAAAAATCGAGCATTTATGGCTCAACTCGGAAATGCGAGGAAGATAAGTCCACCATGGACTCGAAAGGGGGTTCATACAAGAAACGAAAGAGGGAACAAACTTAGTATTTGAAATAACGAAAACAAATGAGACATGATTTTAATTGAAATGAGAATAACTTGTATCTCAAAACTCCAAGGGTCACCAAAGCCATTGTTCTAAATGACAGATGACCTTAAGAAGACAAAAATGAACCAACTAACTATATATATATCAATAAAGCAAACACCTAAAACTTTAACAATGACAAGCAGGCTAAACAAGGAGAAAATGAAACAAAAGCTAAGAAAATAGAGAAAACTTAACACTAAGCTATTAAAGTTCTAGACAGAGACATACACATGCATACATATATATGACTATGCAAGCTGCAAAGAAATAAGCATGGCATCACAGGAATAGATCATCTCATTATTAACAACTAATTAACCTTCAATATACAATTTGAAGTATAAAGAGGGCCTGTTAATGAAGCAGTCTGCTATACATCGAACAACAATTAAAACCAATCATGATGAAGATTTTATAAACTAAAAGAAACATGGAAGCTGATTTTTTTAATTTAATTTAATTTTTTTGAAAAAAAGGAAAACATAAATATGACGAACTCGAGCCAACGGAAGCTTACGTGAGATCAAAGGATGCGTGAAGAAATTATACTAAGAACGCGTTGTTCAGCTCAAGCCAACATGAAATTATATTCACATCAAACCA
>JAJOOS010009188.1:0-13088 GCA_029582725.1 Solanum chiquidenum
TTCTATGATGTCATTTTGAAATGGTTTGCCCTTAGTCCCTATTTCCCGTTAATTAATGTTGAATGTACTTCCGCGACCGATGAAGTGTGATGACAAGTTTGAGAGGCTTGTTTGGGGTTCCTTCGGGTTCCTCATTCGCCATGTCACGTCTAGGCCCTAGGCTTGGGTCGTGACACTTAATCTCTCATACCAAGATTTTGGCGCTTGTTTGAGAACATAAAGCGCTTTCGAGAGTTTGGAAACATAATCAGGAAGAATTTTACAAACCAAGAGGTTGTTTAACAAAAACTTATTCTTTGATAAAATCGTTTAAAAATCACTTCTTACATCCATTTGAAACAGTTTGAAATACTTAAAAGATGTATATGCTAATAGAATTTGAATAGATTCTAACCTTACCACCAGAGCAAAAGTTCTATCGTAATCAATACCTTGATGTTGTGAATATCCTTGAGCTACTAATATTTCTTTGTTACAGATGACCTTTCCTTCTTCATTGAGCTTGTTCTGAAAACCCATTTGGTTCTGATTACTAAATAGTTTTTGGGCCTTTCAATAAGGGGCCACACTTGGTTTCTTTTTTAATTGATCTAGTTCTTTCTTCATTGCTCTCCAAAGTTCGTAAGGAGTCTTTTTCAGTATGGGCCTAATAAGATATCTTGTCAAAATATGACATGCAGTACTTACTGCTTCATCCTAGAAGTGATCAGGGAGGCTGCAGTCCAACAACATTGTTCTGGTTGTGTCCTGTACAGAACGATTTTTCCATTCTACCACACCATTTTGTTCGAGTGATCTCGAAGATGAGATTTTCTGAGTAAATCCATTTTTATCACATAATTTCCTCAAAAGCTTTATTTTTAAATTCTCCACCATGATCTCTATGAGTTGTAGAAATAAAGTACCTTGTTTCTCTTTGAAATTTTCTATAAAATACTTCAAAGTTAGCAAAAGCTTCATTTTTATGAGATGGAAAAATAACCCAAGTGAATCTTGAGAAGTCATCGACAATTACGAAGGCATATTTCTTACCACTGATACTAGCTGTCTGAGTGGGATCAAACACGTCCATATGAAGTAGTTGAAGGGGTTTAGTGGTATTTACAGTATCCTTGACCCTGAATGGAGAGCGAGTCTGCTTACCAAGTTGACAGGCGTCACAAATATGATCTTTCTCAAATTTTAACTTTGGAAGTCCAATGGCTAGTTCAAGTGTGGATAATTATTCAAGAGCATGCATGCTTGCGTGACCAAATTTTCTATGACATAGCCAGGATTCGTTTGAAATTGCAATAAGACATGTGAGTGTATGCAAATCAACATTATTTAGAACATAGATATTATCAACACGATCTCCAACAATCATGATATCTTTAGATACATGTTTGATGGTTCAATTTATAATTTTGAACGAAACTTTGAATCCAACATCACGTAGTTTACTGATTCTAAGAAATTTTCTTTCTTTCCGCACATGTGTCTGGAGCATCCACTGTCAATTACCCACATTCCCTTTTTGTGGGTTTTCTTGGTTTGCTCCTGTAAGACAATTAGATTAATTTATTTTAGGTACCCAAGTATTTTTGGGTCCTTGGTTGTTAGAATGAGTAATTTTTGGTTTCCAAATCCACTTTCCAGAAGAATACTTCTTCAAGTTAAAAGATTTGTGACCAATGTCACCACAATTATAACAAGTAATTTTAACATAAGTCTCAACAGAATGAAAAGATGAGTTATGAGATGAATCAAGAATAGATCTATTAGATCTACCTGAACTACGACTGGGAGACTTTCTGATGTTGTTGAGGAGAGATATGTTGGATTTAACGGAGCTATGACCGGGAGACTTTCTAATGCTATTTAACTGAATTTTTACTTCCGCCAATTCTTCTTCTAGTAAGTCAACTTCAATCTGACTTGATTCTAGAAGAATCTGTCAATCCTTTTTTTCTTGAGAAATTTTTTTATATTCATCAATAACTTTCTGCAATTCGTTAGTGACCACATCCAAAGAGTTATGTAAGTCATTACAATTTGAACAATTAAAAGGTCTTGCCTCACTTGATTCCCCTATTCCATGAAATATATATTGGCGATTTCATCATGATCATCTCCGCATGTTTCTCCTTGAATACAGGCTCTGAGACTCTTTAGATCTTCATTTCTCCGGTTGTTTCTTCTTTTTCATTTTGGACAGTTTTGTTTGATGTGTACTAGTTTTCCACAGTTGTAGTATCGATCATCATATTCATTGTTCTTAAAATCTTGTTGAGGCATTTGCCTTCTTTGACTGAGCAGTTGTTTAACTCCTCGGTTTATGAGGGAAATTCCTTCACTTTGATATTCATTGACCTTTACTTCAACTTCAGATGTCCCAGTTGTAAAGGCGACAACTTCTTTTTATCATGTTTGTTGTATCTGTTAATATGATTTTGTTCATAGGCCATTGAATTTCCATGAAGTTCATCGTAGTTCATATGTTGCAAGTATCCATCTTTAAGAATAGCAACTTTAGTTTCCGAAGTCTTGGGGAGACTTCTGATGAGTTTTCTGACTTGTAATCTATTAGAGTACACCATTCCCATATATTTGAGTTTGCAAATTATTTTGCTAAATCTTGAGAACATGTCTTCTACATTTTCATTTTCCACCATTTTGAATAATTCATATTCATTTATTAGTGAACTGATCCAAGCCTCTTTTACTTTGTTGGTTCCTTCATAAGTTACTTCGAGTTTGTCCCACATTTTTTTTATAGTTTTGCATATTGAGATATTTTCGTATTCTTCTCCGTTGTCTACACAGTATAGCAAGCTTATAGCTCTAGAACTAGTTTGAATTACCTATTGTTGTTCCTTTGTGATATCAAAGGATTCTGGATCAAAAGGTTTGTTAGTAGCATCTTTTCATGTGAGTCCGAAAAAAGGCTTTGGACCCTTCTTGATAACAATCCATGCTTGGAGATCGTTTGAGGAAACGAAGATTCTAAATCTATCTTTTCGGTGAGAGTTATGTTGGCCATTGAAGTAAGGAGGTCGATTTGAAGAGTGTCCATCTTGAAGAAGAGCGCAAGAAATTTGATAGTTTGCCATGGATCTTTGCTCATGTGTGGTTAAACACTTTATATATGATACTTGCTCTGATACCAATTGATAGTCAAGAGGGAGCGGGTGAATTAAAAATTCCTTCAGTCGACTTCATGTGTGGGATAGTCAACTCACATGTAGATTAGTATAACAGTATAAGGTAAGAGTAAATGTAGTAAGTAAAAGACTCATAGAGTTTTTATACTAGTCCGGAACACCGATGTGGTGCCTACTTCTAGTCCCCTTGGGTTACAAGAGTTTCCTTAAGAACTTGTTGAGAACTTTGGTGGTACAAAGTATTACAACTAAGAACCCTGTCTGATATGCAAATCGGATCTTCTACTTTGACACAACCTCTACTTGTATAACCTACACTCAAATCTTTCTTTCTATTTTCTTGTTTCAATTGTATACTCACGAGAATATAATGCTTTTATGGAAGACAATAGAAGACAACAATACAAGTTCAAGTGAAGTGTGTGCTTCACAACTAAGGCAATGAGTGGCTTATATAGTGTTTGAGGATCGCTCATTTTAAGGAATAACCCAAGCATATTTCAAATCAAGGAGCTTAATTGAGTTCTTGATTTCGGTTGATTGATTCATGTTCATATTAGATATGTGCATGAGAAAACCGATTACTTCCTTCTTAGAGATCTTCTTGTAATCTTGATACTTTTCCTTTTCTCGAAGATCTTCGTTTGATCTTGATACTTGGCTGATTTTATCGTCTATCTTCCAGATTTACTTTATCCTAGTCAGACGCTAGGATTGTGGTGATCTTGATTATGTATCCCTTGACTGGTGGCTTTCCTTTCTTGTGTTGCTTCAACAAGTGCATATTGATTTCTTTTTTCGTGGTAGTATTTTGACATCCTTTATTTTTGGATTACTTGCCTACAATTTATCAACAAATGGGTTGAGTATTTCATTATCAAAAGTAGTCGATTATATGAGCCTATCATAATAATTTTACATACCTTCAACATTCCATTAATCTTGAAAAAGAACTTTATCTTGAAGAAAAACGATCAAGAAATCATTTCTTGAAATTCTTGAATTAGTTTCTTGAAATTCCTATGGCCAAGAATTAAGATTTCTATTAGTAATCATAATTACAAGAAGGAATTTAAGTTGGAAAGATTGAAACACTTCGAAAAGGACTTACTTTGAAGAAGAATCTTGAAAATGATTTGAAAGAACATTACTTGAAGAAGAATCTTGAAAAATATTTGAAAGAATCTTACTTGGAAGTCTTATGTTTTTATCTTCCTTCGAATTTTGTATTAGGGTTTGATAGAAAAGAAGGAATTGAAAAGATGGAAATAAGATTGTTTATGACTTTATAACAGTTAAGAAATCTGTTTTTTAAGGTTTTTCTAGTGGTATAAGGATAAGAAAATTACCTTATTTAGAATTTCCCACTGCCAAAACAGAACTGCACAACATTATTTAGTAAAATGATCATAACTCTCTACTCCAAACTCGGAAATGATGCAAACTTGGTGGCGTTGGAAAGAAGATTCAAAGACCTTCAATTTGCTAGGTTATGGGCCACGTAACTATTTATATTCTAAGAGATGGTAATTTGAAGTTGACGAAAAAAAATTCATATATGAAAACATAACTGATAAGGGAACTTCCAACTCAACTTTGTGTTAGAGGATTATTATTACCTCATTTAATCTCCAAATATCCTCCCACACTAAATAATTGACTTTAACACCTATGCACAATTAAGAATCATCTGATACAACCGTATACACTTATAAAGAATGGTTCGAATCTTAGCTAAGAGATTTTTAGGGTATTACAATAACTCCCCCTTGGAATCATTCATCCTCGAATGATGGTCAAGTTAGACTAAAGGAGAAAATATTAACTACACATGAGATGTTTATATTAATCTATACCACAATATTCATGTTCAATACATCTCTAGAGAATTTTACCCTAAGAATATAATACTACTCCTTAGAACTGCATTTAACAAACCTCGAGTTCTAATCAAGAAGCATTTAATGCATCATGCATTTATCCACATGTTATCAACACCATATTCAAGTCTGGTACTATAACCACTCCAGGTTATCAAATCCACATTCAAACCTAGTACTATAATCACTTTATGAAATTCTAGGTAACCAATTATTTTAGGAATATCTTGCCTTCTTATCATCTCTATGAATCAAAATTTCATGAATTACTACAATGATACACACCAAATATTTTTCATGTAGATACTATATATAACCAAGCTTCATTTTGGTCTTCTTCCACACTTATAACCTCATATATATGAAATAAGCATACTAACATCTTCATAATAAGGGTCATCTACCCTCTCATATAAACTAATACTAAGATATTATCAACATCGCTATCAAAATTGAAAAAGAATCACTAGAAGAACTAAGAGAGAAAAGAACATAAGCACGAATAGTTCAAGAAATGTGATCTAAGAATATGCATGACTTAGGGTGATTTTACTAGCTATTATTCTGATAGTGATTGGGCTGGATCAAAAACTACTTAGGGTATCCTGATAGTGATTGGGCTGGATCTGAAGATGACATGAAGAGCACATATGGATATTGTTTTAGTCTTGGCTCAGGAATATTTTCGTGGTTCTCAAAGAAGTAGGACATTGTGTCTCAATCTTCTGCAGAGGCAGAATTTGTGGCTGCAACAGTAGCAGTGAATCAAGCGTTGTGGTTGAGAAAAATATTTGTTGATCTGCACATGAATCAGACAAAGGAAACTGAAGTATTTTTGGACAACCAATCTGCAATAGCAATTTCTCATGATCCTTTATTTCATGGGAAAACAAAACACTTCAACACCAAGCCTTTCTTCTTGAGGGAAGTGTAAAGAAATGGTGACGTGATTCTGCTTTATTGCAAAACTGAAGAGTAGTTGGTTGATATCTTCACCAAACCATTATCACGTAAAAAAATTCAACTTCTCAGGCAAAAACTTGGAGTTTGCAGCTCTTAAAGCAAGGAGGAGTGTTAGAAATATGCATAAGAACTGCAGCAGTCCAAGTTCTCTGTATTGTAGGGTAGTTATGTATTGTTTAGCAGTTAATTAGTTTCTATCTTATCCCTTATTATTTTCTAATCTTATTCCTAATCCTTAGGAGTAGGTTTCATAATTTCAGTTGGCTTGTAAACTCTATAAATTAGTCTGGATTTATAATGAAAATGTAGTTTTGCTTTCATTAATTTTTCTTTGCTAGTTTATGAAAATCATGTTCCTACCTGTTCAATAACAAAAATAATCATATTTTTATGTTTTTCATTCTCTGTAAACTAACAATCATCCTCTACTGCCTCCCAGATATCACATGCATCTATGTAGGCTTCTATCCTAACAGTCCAAACCTGATAGTTTTCTCCATCAAAAATTAGCGGAGCAATTGATGAAAAAATAACTTCGCCTTCTATTATTCTGCAAGCTAGTTTTATGGAATGGTTTGATTATATTTGGGTTTTACTCAATATAACTTAAAAATTCTCACAAGTCCCTTAAGAACTAAAGCGCTCTGATATCAATGTTAGTGTTTAACATAGGATAATAAGAACTAATTGAAGAAGAACAAGGAAAAGTTATTTATATTGATAAATGAGACTGAATAAATACATCACAACTTAACTAAGATGATGTAAAGTAATGTTAAAAAATCTGCTAAAACTAAGTTAATGTTTGCTAAAATTGAGGAACTAATACTTAACTGTAACTAATATAGTTTTAAACAAACTAGGAAAAAGAAAATAGCTAAAATATAAAAATTTATTCTGGTGTGCACTTCCTCAACATTCTTCTGCCCTACATCATTTTCTAGCTTGAATTTAGGTCATGTCGTTCTAGAAGACAACTGCAACAATAATAAAACAGAGAAGAAGTATGAGGAAAATGTGGGGGGGGGGGGGAATCTCCATTGTTTCGATGCTGCTCTTGTTGCTACTAAAGGGGTACTTAGTGGACCGAGCCATCGCCACTAAATTCACCATTGGTTGCTCTCCATGGCATTTTGGATGAGGGGAGATTATTTCCATGTTAACACATACACAGAGAAATAGAAGAAAACTAATGCAATTGTGCTCTGTATATACAAACTAATTACAAATTTTCAAAATCTAATGAAGGTATATGTGTTGATGCTTGAGGTGCAGTACAAATGCTAGTTGTAGGCAAATTAGGGGATGCATAAACTTGATAAGCTCACATGCATTGCTACCGGATAACCCCATAAACTCAGTTGTTCACACTCTCTATTCTAAAGCACATGATTATCTTGTTTCCAAGGCGCGAACAAATGGAAAAGCATCAAGCAATCTCAAAACATTTTTAACATCATACCACTCCATCATAGCTGCTAAATTACTTTGGCAGAATATATAAAAAACATCATGAACACCAACAATCCCTCTCATAAGCTTACAAAACTCTAACAATATAGAAGCACACTGCCTATATACGGTTACAGGGTAGGGGAGAAGTATCTTAGATGAATCTACAAATTTACAAATGCATCCATGAGAAGCTTGTTTTCTAAATATTGTCAGAGGCACATAGAGCTTTACCAGAGCCGCATGATCAAAGAAGTGAACAAATATTAAGAGATATTCTTCAGATTTACTAGTGTCATCCTTTGGGGTCATTGTGAGAAAGATTATGAGGTATTTTATTGAATTTTTAATCGTGAGATTTATTTATGTATTTTCTTTTAATCATGATCCTAATCTGATATGTACGTTTTTTTATGCTAATCTTACCTCTATGCTTTGGTAGTGTATGTACAAGTGTTATACTGCGTGAAAGTGAGGATTTAAGTGAAGAAGAGTCTAGGTATGTCTGATAATCTTTCTTTTTTACTTTAGTGGCTCTTGATATTTTGACAACTATAAAATGTGAAACCACAGTGGTGACAATGGAAGCTCTAGCAAACCTCATGTGCAAAGCAAGAAATAGGACAATGTAGTTTTTTTCCGAATTGATTTCCTAGTGAATCTTTTCTCTTTAGATGAAACTCTCTGACCCAATGAGAGGCAAACTTAATTACCTCTATTTTCCTTCCTTTTATTTTGTGTATTTTCTGAGGAAAAGTTGTTGATAGAATTGCATGTGAGATTCGGATTCTTAATGAATTCCACGTGCTTTTGTTTCCCATTAAACTATATGTATGATTTAATGTTCTTTCTTCTTTGCTAATTAGAGTTGTTCCTTTATTAGGCATGGGAAGAATCTTCTGGTGAAAGCACCTTGCAGATTCAACTTCTTATTGCATTGAAGACTTGTGCAGTTTTTCTTGGTTATCAGTTGCCTAAATTGTATGGCATGTTATCGATGATTTTGCGAAGTGGATTTAACATAACCAGCCCGGATGAACTGAAGACTACATGCAGGCATGTTCTATAAATATCGACCTGAAACATAACTGAATCGCTTTAAACATGATTTCAAACTTGAGAAATGATCTGATATACCTTTATTTATGAGACGATGGTTTCGAAAGAATTTCAGCTAATGAGTCATTTCAATCATTTGTGTTTGTCCTGTATGGGCAAGTTATGTTATTCTAGAGGAAGAATAAGTGTTATGGATCTTAATGAATCACTTTCGATCAAGTTGTGTCAGTACATAGAGAGATTTACCTCTTCGGCTTAATGACCCCGATGAAACAAGAATTCTTAAAAGTATGGCTCTCCCAACTTGATTCTCTTGAAAGTGTGGCACTTGATTGACTTGATTCGCCTGAAAGTATGACACCCATATTGACTTATGTTTTCCTTGAGTTGTGTTTACTTACTAAGTTGTCCTCTATTTGACATAATTGTTGAGCTATTTGACTCAATTTATGCCTTGAATAGTATGACATGACTTTTGAATAAAATGACTTGAAATTGATAAATATTTTCATCATCGACGATTATAGTAAGTTTCATGATTTACTCTATCATTGAATTTTAATTGTTTTATAGTAAGTTACATATATTATTTTAGATGATTTTTTGTCCCAAAGGCACTTAGCGAGTACCCAATACTCAGACACACCATCGTTGTTTTTGTGATATGTTAGGTATAAGAGAGGATCAAATTTCCAAGGATCACATTACTTAGGAGGGACTTGCATTCGGATAAACTATTGGTGAACCCACAATCTTCTCATGGGACTCCCTACTTTTTTGCTTTATTATATTTTTGAGTTTTCTCTCGAGTTAGAAATTAATCTTTAATAGAGGCCTCATAGATAGATGTTGTGTTGTGGTTACTAAATGAGTCATTGCTTGCCTATGAGACATACTACTTCGCTAAGTTGATTTATATATCATAACTTTTGCTTTATATTAATATTATTATTTCTTTTAATAATTTGTCTTAATGATCATAAATTGGCTAATAACCCTAAGTAATTAGTAGGGGAATCGCACTATCATATCTATAAAGTGCTTTCGATGTGATTTTTAGAGCATTGAATGCTTATTGTGCCAGGGTCAGGGGTTTGAAGCGTGATAAACTTGGTATCATATCTATAGGTTTAGGAGAGACCTAGAATCTATCTATGGAGTTGTACCTAGTGGAGTCTTCCTCTTAAATCCTGATCACATGTATGACTAAAATACTCCCACGACATAAATATATGTTTCTCAATTCTCTTGATTCTAGATTCTAAATGCTGGAAATTGGTGGAATGACGGACTCCAAACGGATACATGAAGGTTGTACTAATTTCATGAGCATGCATGCATACTAAGACATTGAAATAACTCAAAGACATGAATCTGAATAGAGTTCTATGGAGGAACTACTACCTTACGCTGGAACTGAACCGAAAGGAAAGAGGTGGGGGGTATTTGGCCATCATATCTGCCTTTGTTTCCCAAGTAGTTCCCTCAACTGACTAATTCCTCCAAAGAACTTTCACTGAAGCAACTTCTTTGTTCCTCAAATTACGATCCCAACGGTCAAAAATCTCAACTAAAACATCTTCATAAGAGAGATTATCCTTCACAACAACACTCTTTTAAGGGCACGACTAAAATCAGATCACCATTGCATTTCTTTAATAGGGACACATGAAACATCTGACTGAGGATTCCTTTCTTACGTACGAAACCTCATCACCTCTTTTATGGGAGATATTTTCACATATACCCTGTCATTAATGGCAATCTTGAACCAACATAATGAGGATGAAGCTTTCATTTCTTACCAGACCTCATCACCTCTTTCTTTTCTTACCAAACCTCACACGTGATTTTTCTTTTGACTCCTTTAATTCAACGCCTAATTTGAGTTTTAAATATCTCCCTTGTAGATCTATTTGCTTATAATATTATTTGAGTTTCTTATTCAATTTTTTTCTTTCATATTTTAGTGTAAAATATGAGAAATACAAAAGAAAAAAGAAAATAAATGAAATCTAATCACTTTACAACTATATTGTAATTTTTTTTTGTATCTTAAAAAAATGGAGTGTATGATGAATTTTATAAGAAATTAAGTGAATAAATTTAAAGATCGAAATAAGAAATTGAAAAGATTGTTTTTAAAGAAAATAAATAAATTTAAACTTTTTACAACTATATTATAAATTATTTTTGTATCTTTAGAGAAATGGAGTGTATAATAAATTTTATAAGAAATTAAGTGAATAAATTTAACGATCGAAATAATAATATCAAAAAATTGTTTGTAAAGAAAAAAAAATCAACATGTTAGACCAAAAGGGTATATCTAAATCATTTGTGTAACTATCGAGGTATGTAAATATAAGTCACTTTTATAACCGGGGAATATATCAACTCTAACTCGCTCACATAATTGACGAGTATATTAGAGCCATGCATGTAGAGAAGGAGTTTTTTAAAAAACTTTCATCTTTCTCTGTATAAAACAAGACAATGAAAGCAAACAGACATCATTTCATCTTTTAATGTTGCCACAGTTGCCTTGCTCTGCCCTCAGTTCACTAATTGGCATTTACGCTTCATTGCTGCCTGTAAAGCTTGTCAGACCTTCCATGCTCTCCCCACTCCTGTAGTTGTAGACAAGAAATTACCGCTTGAAGATGCATTAACAAAGCTTTAAGAATCCTAACTACTCTAAAGAAATTAAAGAATTGAAATGTCTATAGTAAATTGTACCAAACGTAATTAGTCGATAGACTCAATAAAGAACATGGATATGGTTTATGCAAGCATTAAACATGTGACGAACTTGTTTGCTTAAGCAATAAATTTGTGACTAATTTCTTTTGACACTCCAAATAATGTGTTCTACTTCACAATATTACTACCAAATGTCTGAAGTTACGAGGAAATTGTGAATTTGAGCTGTTCTTTTGGTCCTTTCTGCCGTGACTACAGCAGAGAAAGAGCAGAAGACATTGATATTGTAGGGGCTCGGTGGAGAGACAATACAGCAAGAATACAAGAGTAGGCAGTACTTTGATAAGTATTCTCTTCATCCATGTACCCTTGATTTTCTGAAGTTACTACAGCCAAATACCATGAAAGAACAAACAGTATGAGGCTCCATACCTCTTTCACAGTCCAACATTTGCTCATAATTATTTAGTAACTTGATTGCCTCCATGGAACGTAGAAAATAGCAAAGTTATATATATTTCTGGTTGGAAAAAATAGTGTCACCAGTGGGTTAGTTCAATGCATGTGATTTGTTATCACCAGTCCATCATCCAATGCCTGTGATCGGCACAATTTGTCGTATGACATGTCATCTTTTAGAACTTGGTGCATTTATGCACTGGTCTTAGGGACGCTCTCTCTCCCTCCCGAAGTTTCTTTGCCTCTGCACTTTCAGAAGTAATCACTATTTGAAACATTTCTAAATGGCAGGGATCCTCTAATTTGAAAGAGATACCTGTGGTTATTGTATCATCCGAGAACGTCTTACCTAAAACAAGAAGTAATTACTCAAGCAGCAACCAAATAATTGATTCCAGTTTTGTAACAAAACCAGACATATAATGCCATGTTTTATCTTCTGATTTTGTGTACCAATATAGGTGCTCGGAAGAAGATGCTAGAGCCTATCAAACAATCCGATGTTAAGAAATTGAGATGTCATATGACCAAAGTAACCAAACCATGCAGTGGACCGCTATGCATCGGGAGGTAAAACAACAGTGCACAGTGACAGGAATATAAGCAAAAAACTAAAGAAAAAATAGGAGCAGAAATTGACTATGGCATTATTGATTATTGGCTAACGATTCAAGGGAAAGTGATCATTGACAACATGATCCTTCTTTTATCTATTTTATTAGCTATTTTGAGTCAATCCCATCACTCCATCTTAATTTCTAATGTTTACTTTTAAAAGCATGTTCTCTCTAGTCTCTCCCCTAAAAAATAAATTTTGCACATGCATCAAAACTGAACATAAATCTGGTTCTACAAGTTCAATAGTCATGGCAGTCATGCATCACTAGAACACAAGATAACTTGCATGTGTCTAAACCATAGCGAAAACACATGAAGGTCAAATGCTAAAAAAGCCAACTATAGAATTAGAATGTTCATGTTTGCATTTATCTATTAAAACTTGATAAGAGTATCATGCCATTGTCCAAGTTCTTTAATCCTGTGCTTCCTTCAAAAACTGCACATGTAAAAATTGAAGGACACGGCCTCAAGCATCATAACTTGCCCATTTTGGTGAATGTTGTGACTTTGTCGTGTAGTTATCATTCCTTCTTTTGATGAAGACCTGCTGTCGTCTTTTGTAACTAGCAAAGCACAAAGACACTTCTTATAATTATAAATGAAGGACTAATTTAAAAAATTAGGATCACAAAGGAGGAAAATCTTCGACCTTCATCTTCTGCTTGGTATCTAAGTGAAGATTGGGTATCCTGATTTTTATCTAAACTTCCCTGATCCCCCTTTGATACAGTGGACATCTCTACAGAGGAAGATGCTTCTTCTGCACATTCAGAATAATTAAACAATCCTATCCTGTCCTTCACTTCTG
>JAJOOS010009190.1:0-13389 GCA_029582725.1 Solanum chiquidenum
ATATCCTACCCCATCCCTCTTTATGATCATTTCACACCTCTCCTAGTCGGTATTTAGTCCATATTTGGTATGAAAGAAAATATTCTTCCGTAAAATAACTAATTTTCTTATTTATTTTCTGATATCTAATAAATAAATAAAAATATTATCCTAAAAATATTATCCTAAAAATATTTATAGAATTTTTTAAAGTATAAATGGAGATGGTTAGGGGGTGGGGGAGGGGATAGGTGGTGCCGTGGTGGGGTGAGTTTGTGGTCAAGGGAGTGGGAGTGGATGGCAGTGGCGAAATCAAGAAATTCGGTGTTTAACTTTTTGACCTATATATTTTGTACAATTTTTTTTATATATAAAAAAAATAATTGGGAAGAGTGTTTGACCCTGAGCTATATGTGGCTACGCCACTGGATGGAATGAGTGGTCGGCGTGAGGTTTGGAGTGGGGGTGGAGGGATGATGATGGGGACATTTGGGGTGCGTGGGGTGGGAGACGATTAATATAAAATATCATTTATTGAAAACAAGAAATTAATCCAAATATGTACCAAACACACCTTAAATCTTTCATTCTAAAAGAGCCCACCTTGAAAATGTCTAAATCTTGTCCATCTTTTAACTGCATATGCATGTATGATGTATATATATGAGAAAGAATATACTTGCAACTTGCAAGGAGTACTATGGACTTTGGCCATAAATTGAAGTTAGATATAAAAATTATTTATATATATCGCCAGAAATTGTATATATCATTTTTCTATGTGAAAAAGGATAATGCAAATATTATGCAAGCATTAACTAAGACTGTTTCGGATTTTGGTCCTATACATTGAATTTTTTCTTGGGAGGATATGTCACGTGGTCTCTTTGGCCGTTGAGAGGACGTTTATTACCATATTTGCTGTATTTTGAATAATATTCTTTTAATTTGTGAAACATATTCTAAGATATTTACATGTTGAAGACTAAACATAAATTTAGTTAGAAAAGTAAAGACTTTTTTGGTCCAAAGTTTGAAAAGTAATTGAATTGCCCTTAGGCCTTAGCCGAACCTCAGAGAAGGTGGATTCCACATAGTTAGGCGCACGATCGAAGTTATAACAGGATATAAGATATTGGGTCATTTGAACAAATGTTTATTTTTGAGTTGATTTTTAATTTTTTCATAAATATAATATTTTAACTTTTATATTTCAATACTTTGAATAATAAACAACAAATAATTTTTGCTTTCAGTATAATTAGTTACGCCATATTGCATAACTCAATTCTTAAAAAGTTCATGTTGTAAGTGGCAAAAGTTCAGTTTCAAAACCACGCAAGTTACCGCATAACTTAATTCTTATAGAACTTATATCGGAAAAGGCAAAAATTTAGTTTCAATACTCACACCTTATGCCGTCAGAGGTATAACTTAATTCATACAAAACTTATGTCGTAAGAGGCAAAAGTTAAGCTTTAGAACTCACACATTATGTCATTGGAGGTATAACTTAATTCATACAAAACTAATGTCGTAGGAGGCAAAAACTCTCTAAACTTATGCCTAACGATTAGGTAATAAAACTAGTATGCAACTTATGCCATATAACTAATTCCTACCAAACTTATGCCGATTAAGATAAAAGTTCTCTAAACCTTACTGAATGAATTAGGTCATAAATAAAGATACTTTGATTCGCAAAATTTCATTAAATGAGTAACAAAAACAAAATTAAAGATCATGATACTTAAAGATAAAAATTAAAGATCACCGCAAAATAGGAGCAATCCGTGCCAAAACATCATTCAGAAATCAGAATATTTTATTAAAGCCCAATATATAGGTTTGCTTAGTTTCTTATGTTTGGGCCGTCATTTATTTATTTAATGGGCCGATTGATTGCAATTGCAAAGGCCACCAATAGAAACTCATCACTTCAAAAACCACTACGAAACGGCGGGAAATGCACTAGTGCAGTTTCCTCTTTCGCGCGAAACGAATTGAATCTGAGCACACAATCTATATCGTATATATATAGCAAATAATTTTTCTTAATCTACATAGACGTTCACTTCAGTCGAACACTGCAAGCACTATTCATCTCATCGGAAGTTCAAAATGCCGGCAATCGTCGACCGTCGGTCAACACGTGTCTCCGGTGGGAGTAAAGTCGCCGATCCAATCGCCATCAACAGTGAGATTAACTCCACTCCTCAAAAACGCAAACTCAGATCCAGTTCCAGTTCCACTACTGAAGACAGTAGAGTAACTTCGGATTTAACTTCGTCGCCCTTGAAAAGCTCTCCGAGCAAATGGAAATCGCCGCGCCGATGTGTCAATGACAGCCCTAAGAGTACTCCGAATGTAACTCAACTTCTCCGACTATGTTATGGTTTCATTAGACGTTTAGCGGATTCGTGTTATTTGATCTTCTGTTTTTTGTGGAATTCAGGCAATTCGAGGTGCTAAAGCAGTAAATCTGAGCAAATCACCTGTGAAAAGGAGATTATCGGAAAGTTTTCTAGAGAAGCCTATGTGGAATCCAAGAGGTTAGTTTGATTATTTGGTTTAATTAATTCCTCAAATCGAGTCTGTATACTGAATAGGTCAGTTTTGCCCGGAGTTCTATTAATTTGTCTCTAGAGATCTGTGTATTCGTTCGATAGTGTCGA
This sequence comes from Solanum chiquidenum, assembly GCA_029582725.1. NCBI lineage: Eukaryota > Viridiplantae > Streptophyta > Magnoliopsida > Solanales > Solanaceae > Solanum > Solanum chiquidenum. The sequence continues at coordinate 2,655 of JAJOOS010009190.1, forward strand.
GAATCTCTAGCATTGAAATTGACAAATGTGTTGTTTGAATAAACTATCATAGTCCAATTGGAGCAGAATAGACATATTTATCCATATAGCATATCTCGACTACTCTGGGATTTAGTTGTTATAGTTGTTCTTATTTCGTTAAAATCTATTTTAATTTTGTTAAACTGAATCTTCACATTATATCTAGTGTCATGCCATTTTTTAATTTCAAGATGTGCTCTATGCCGTCTCTATCTGTAGATATGGAGCAGTTAAATGGAGTGAAAGAGGCATTGCATGTGTCTAGGGCTCCATCAAATCTGGTGTGTCGAGAAGTTGAGAACAATAGAATTCTGGAGTTCTGCAAGCAAGCAGTGGAACAAGAGAAGGCTGGAAGTTTGTATATCTGCGGCTGCCCAGGGACTGGAAAGTCTCTATCAATGGAGAAGGTTAACAAGGTCCTGGTTAATTGGGCAGAAGAGGTATAGCTTGTTGCTTGGTGTGTTTCGAAACTTGATTTGTTAGTTTGAGATTAATGCTTTTTAAGGAATGATGTGAATACTATAATGAACTGTATTTCCTTAGTCAAACAAGTTCATCCATCCACTTCATGAACTATATTTCCATTTGCAGTATTCTAAAGTTTGTAGTGCTATTGGCCTAAACCATGTAAAAGATGCTGTCAAATTACTAACTAACACTTTATGTTGTAGTGAATTACTGATTAACTTTAACAAATTACCGTGCTTCACTAGGATTGAGATATGTTAAATGAAAGGAATTGGGGCTTCAAATAAAACTTTGCTATTGTAGTCGCTACAGCACACTTGAAATAATTTTACAAGGAAGAGGTAATTCATTCTGATTCCTGAGATTTAAGCTTGGAATGGATTTCATTTGACCATATAATATGCAAGTAATGCATTTTTGAGACTCTTAGTATGTTCTTTATTGTGATACTGTTGTCTTAAATATTTTTGAATGAATTATACTAGTTCTTGAACTTCCGTTACTTCTGTTTTTGGTCTGCTCTGGACTGCTTTTCCTTGAGCCAAGGGTCTATTGGAAACTACCTCTCTACATTTGAGGTTGGGGTAACGTCTGCGTATACTCTAGGCCCCACTTTGTCGAACTACACGGGGTAGGTTGTTATTGAATTATAGAAGTTCATCTTTCAGATTAGCAATATATTTGTTGGTGAAATTTTTACTTTTTCTGTTTCTTCTACTTGTTTGATGATCTGAGGTTTCTTCAAGGATAAATTTTCATGCTGTAACATGCAAGCTCAGGGGAAGTTTAAGAGCTATATCAATGCTTCAATTTGAGTTTGATTCTTCATCATGTGCAAGAATTGTTATAATATTTACTTACTGATAAAGTGATATTAAATAGCTTCATAGAGAGCATCTTCCTATGAGAGTTCTGCTAGTGGTTTAAGGATTTTCAAAAGATTATCTTCATCAACAATCTTCCAAAGATGTATATCCAACTACTCTAAAAATTTTAATCATCTCTTTTTTTTTGTCCATTGCAGTCTGGTTTTCAGGCTCCAGACACATTATCACTCAACTGCAGTTCTCTGTCAAACACATCTGACATTTTTGGCAAGGTACATTGCTATTATACTGATTCAGCTGCTAAATAACTCATTTTTGCATGCTTATGCTTTGGTAACAATTGCAGATACTTGACAAAATTAAACTAAGGAGAAAGATAAATAGTTGCACATCACCATTGCAGTATCTTCAGAAAATGTTTTCTGAGAAGCAGCAGTCAGCAGTCACAAAGATGTTGTGAGTTTTCTTCTAGATGTTTTAGTAATTTTTACAATTGGGCCTCCCTTTTTTCCTTTCAAGATTCCATGGTATTTCAAGTGAAACCCTTGATGCCTAAAATGGTACCTCGAAGAAGCATTGATAGTGCTTGTTAGGTTTTTTAATCAAACTATTTCTCTGCTTAATAATGTAATGCGTTGAACAGGTTAATAGTTGCTGATGAGTTGGATTACTTGATCACAAAAGACAGAGCTGTGCTTCATGAGCTGTTCATGCTAACAACGCTCCCGTTCTCCAGATTTATTCTGATAGGTACTGGAGCTCTTGGACTGCAAATGTCAAACTTTCTTGGTCTAATCATTTTATGTTTTTCTAATATGACTAGTTTTGATATTGTCAAAAGAAGCTATTATTTTGCTAATGATTGCTCCCAATTGGGACTCTGCTTTGACAGGAATTGCTAATGCAATAGACCTAGCAGATAAATTTCTTCCAAAACTACAATCCTTGAATTGTGAGTATTTTCCTTTCTGTAAGATTGTTTCTTTCTAAATCATATTCTATCTTCTTTGACTTCATCTAGTTTAGGCAGAGAGGTTAAACAGGTCTTAACTTGTGGATCTAAGTATTTAAGCTGTTAATAATTTTTTTGCACCAAGCTTCATAATGTTACCACAGAAGATATTTTTAAAATTGTTGAACCCTGCTTAATGACTGCACCAAAGAGTAGTCCAAATATGTGGCAACACAAGCAATTGGATAGAGAATGTCAACTAGTTTTGGTTATGGGTTCTTTGATTTTCTGTAGTTTCATAAAACAAGGTTATGTGGTACAAAGCACCTATTTGCCAATTCACCTCTTAATGCAGCTTATGCTAGATTACTTATTGTATGTAGAATGGTATTTAATCTGACTTATACATTACTTTTCAGGCAAGCCAGCAGTTGTAACATTTCGTGCCTATTCTAAGGACCAGATCATCTCCATTCTTCAGCAAAGATTAAAGGTAACTCATGGCTTCTACTCTCTTCTTCTTCCTGTGAGAAAAATGTGATAGTTCTACCAAATGGATATATTTATTTTTATTTATTTAATGCAAGTTATCACTATATCGCGAGTGGGTATGGGCTCAGGATACGAGGACAAGTTCAATGACTGGTGTCATAACTCATAAGTATCTAAAGTTTGAACTCAAGTGCTTCCAGTGATATGTTACTGATGCTTTGTTGTCAAATCAATTGATTCTAATGTCAGAACCTAGAAGCCATTAGAAATTGCTCCACTTAACTTGCATACTACTACAGTAACTTATCTGCTTCCTTTTTGTCTATAAGTTTAATTGAAAATGTGAAGGCTGCTGATGATATTTGCAGCCTGTTTTATGTTATCTGCATAAAGCATGGTGCAAATCATTTCTTATGGTTAACAGAGTGACTAATAATTTTACTGCTGAACAGGCATTTCCTTACACAATCTTCCAGCCTCAAGCATTGGAACTATGTGCACGGGTAGGTACATGAACATCTGCATTTTGCTTGGTTTTATTTCTGCACTTTCTATATATGCAGTAAGACTACACATTTGTCCATTGCTACTTCAGACTTCTGATCCAAGATTTATTTATTTCACAATCCACTGTTTCCTAATATAAGTGCTTCTAAAATGGCAGAAAGTTGCTTCTGCATCTGGAGATATGAGGAAGGCTCTATGGATATGCAGGTTTGTGAATATTCCTGCAACTTTGTAATGGCCTAACAGCCTTGTAATTTAATTTGAGGAGCTGGCATTTAGTCATGGAGTTTATGACTGGTAGTGTGAGTTACTGGCGAAAAAAAGAAAGGCATAAGGAGATTAATTTTTCTTGCTAATTCGCTGAAGTATTTTTAGCAGAAGTGATGTTTAAGTTCTCCATTGAGCACTTGAGAGTATTAATCCTAGATCATGGATTTTTCAGGAGCTTGTTGTACAGCTTTCCCTTGATTATAAGTAAATTTTTTCCTTCATCATTGTTTCAGGAGTGCAATTGAGATGTTAGAATCTGACATAAGAGATTCTATCAACAGCCTTGATTTACCATCATTACATGGAGGAGTTTCTGATCAACAGAGGGATTGTGCTTGTGATAAATCACTTATACACGAGAGCAATGTTGTGAGTATTGACGTCATTTTCACTCGTTAATGTTTTTAAGTTTGTAAACTAGTCATTCTGGAGGATCTATAGTTGAGAGGGTACCTCTGATTTCTATAGCCAAGTCATAGCGTGATCCCAACTTCAGCATCTGCATAGGTTTCTTCTCATTGCTTCTTTTCCTCTGATTCCATATTATTAAATTTTCTGTAGATATTAATCAAATCTAGAATTAGAAAGTATGGATTGAAGGGTAACAAAACAGCAGAATAAAGTTAGTGTTGAACTTCTGTTGCTACACATTTGTGCTTGTTTGCTCCCTTGAGATATCAAATTCTACACTAATGGAGCCGAAGTAAAATATGGTGTATAAGTATTTGAGAATTATAAACAACTATAATACTCGACCTCATTGTTCGTATATGATGAAAACATACCAGCATTACTCCAGCTTGCAAACCTACAGTTTTATATTCTCCCTTATGAACCTGCTAGTAAGGGTCAGTACTAGTCTCAGTACCCTGCTTATTACTGAATTTTTCACCAACATACAGGTGGGGTTTGGGGAGGGTGGTACACAGACCTTACCCCAACCTTGTAGAGATAAAGAGGCTGTCACCAATTACTAAATTTTTCCTTTTCTATGAACACCTTGTTCAGCAATCTGTATCTTTTATATTTTCTTGGTCCCTTAATCTCCAGCAAGGTCTTAGCTGTAATTTCATGAATTTTGTGTATCCTCATTTGCTTTTTCGCTTTACATAGCATGTTGTGTTTTCTCAAAAGTTGGAACCCCTTAACAGGTTAGGGTTGATCATGTGGCTATTGCTTTATCAAAGGCATATAGATCGCCAGTGGTGGATACTATACAATCACTTCCACAACATCAACAGGTAAATGTTCCCAAGTTACTTGACATAAGAAGATATCTACTGTTCATTTGGTTTCATTTCCTAGTAAGTTTCTAGTTATAAGAGAATTCTTGACCCTCCACCAAAGAAGAAAGAAAAAGAGAATATAAAAACCAATTAACGAAAAAGGAAAGCTATTGGATTATGGTTGAAGTATCCATATATTGATAAAAGTATTGAAAACACCTTTAAATATCCAAATATTTGTGATGGCAGAATTGAATGCAAGAGCTAGAATCAAAAGTAGAATTGAATGCGCTCAATGGTGGTGCCACTTCTTTATGATGTTCTTCTACATTAATGTTGTATGGCATTTAAAAATATCATGGTGGTGGTGAGTAATGCTTAGTATACTGCACTGCAGATTATTCTTTGCTCTGCTGTCAAGCTATTCAGGGGGAAGAAGAAGGATGCCACTATAGGCGAGGTAATTTCTATTTGTAACTATAATGGTGAGATCTAAGTAGGCATAAGGAGAAACGAGATTTGAAACAATTTGTAATCCATTGCAGCTGAACATCTCTTACCTTGATATCTGTAAATCAACTTTAATACCACCAGCAGGAATCATGGAGCTATCAAGCATGTGTAGAGTGCTAGGAGACCAGGTAAAGTGTTAATAAACTTACATGTTGCTCCATTTCGGTCTACTTCTCTTTCTCAATCATGAGTGCTTTATTAAAGACTGGGAAGAAGCATAACTCAAGGTGTACATAAAAATACAGGGGATCCTAAAACTGGGGAAGGCTAGGGAAGAAAAATTAAGTAGAGTAACTCTAAAGGTAGATGAAGCAGACATCACCTTTGCATTGCAGGTACGAATTTATGTCTTTGCTCTTTTTTCTGATCTGGTTTCTTGGAGACATCTGCTAATCATAGTTGTAAAATTTTCAAAGTATCATGTAGTGATTGTACTAATATTTGACACTGATTTTGGATCAGGGAATACGCTTCTTTCGAAATTGTCTTCAACAATCTTGATGATTGACTTAAACAAGATTGTGCTTCTCTATTATTTATTCCGTTGCTCAAATAAATTGCCAGTTTATGGTCCAAACATGATGGTACGTTTTTCCTCTTGTATTTCGGTTGATGCTGATGGAACGGGATATATGTTGACTCGTTTTTGTGTGAAAACAGAAATCAAACTTGGTCAAAGTGGCTATATATGACTTACGGATGAATGGAACAGGAACATATGGGTTCTCCTTTAAATGTTGGAATTTCCATGTGTCTCCCTTATCATACTTTTAGCCCTCAAAGAGAAAAAGATACAGTACATTATAGGAAGACACTTTCAACTAAGAGAGTTGTGGATGTATACAGTAATACAACATTGAATGTCTTTCAATTTCAAGAATTTCTGGAAACAAATTTTGACATGTAAACTTTATTGTATTATTACCAGATGCTGATTCTCATCTTCAAGAATCAATGGAAAAAAAACTTCAACATATTATATTATTTTGCTGTTCTTTAGTGAAAGAAATCAAATAAGGTGAGAAGTGAATAACTTTATCCCTAGCTTCTTTTATCTTTAGAAGTCCCAACACCCCTTGTTCCCTAGGTTCCATACTAAACTCAGCTTATGAATGTACTGCCGGTAAATAGGGATGCTATGGCGATATTTTGTGGAGGAAGTGGTTCATCTTCTGAGTTGTCCCAAAAGAAGGGAAAAGGAGATTTATAGAGCCTTACGTATATAAAATTAACTGAACATTGCTATCATCCAAGCAAATATAAAGCATTCATTGGCCCTTCTGCATGGTAAAAATATTGCAGATCAGAAAAAAATGATTCTCGTTATGATTCCTATGAACCTGAAAAGCAATATTTCACACTGATTCTCAACTTACAAAGCAATGCAAATAAACATAGAGATATCCAAATGCAACAATCAAGCTAATAAGAGGGAGCAAAATACTTAAGGTTAGCTCAAATTTAAAGTTAGAACTCCACTGAAACAAAAGGAACTAATATCTTCAGTGCACAAAACATCTGAACGAAAGCAAACCAAATGGAAATTGTTCAAAAGTATCCTAAAAGAGACACCAAAAATAGCATTCATCATAACTAGTACCAAATCTTAGGACCTGATAGGTAACAATCAAACAGGTTGATGATTAAACAATTCAATCAAACAATCCACCAACAAAGTCATCCTCATCCTCTTCCGGTTCTTCTTTCTTTTCCTCCTTAGCAGGAGCTGCTTTAGCTTTAGCAGAAGGAGCAGCTGCAACTGGAGCAGCAACAGCAAACTTGCTTGGGTTCTGCAAGTTTAAGAATTTTGTTAAGATAATGTCAAGAAGAACAGGTTTATATTAATTAAAGGTCTTTCGGAATTCATAGTTAGTGCAAACCTTCAAGTACTCTTTCACTTTTTCAGCCTGTGGGAATGAGTACTCTGTTGCAATGGCAAATGACAGAACATTCTTGTACGAGTTGATGAACATGTGTGGAATAGCAGCAAGAGTAGGATAATCGAGAATCATGGAGAGACCAACAACATTTGTCAGTCCAGCAGCAAACCTAGCGACAAGATCATTATCTGTGAGTTCAAGAACCTCAGGACTGAAAACTGAGCCATTGTCGTAGACAGACTGGACTATCAGGCCATAAGAGAATGGCTTAATGAGCAACTTAGACAGAAGGGCAGACTCAGATGAGCCCACTTTTTCGCCCTTCTTAATAATCTCCACAGGGGTGATGATCTCAACTGTGCCTTTGTTGATTTTTGTTGGGATATTTAGTACCTAAAATACGCGATGTGAGATCATATTATAATAAACAAAAGCATAAGCAGCTTAATAAGCAAATCTTGAAAGAACTAAACCTGAAAGAAACTGGTCTGGGAAGGATCAAGTCCAGTGTTTCCAGGAGGAACAACCACATCAATTGGAGCAACTAAGCCAACGCGAGCAGGTGCTCCAACCTTTTTCATTAAATGTTAAAGTTAGTATTCTCATACTTCACATCATAAACTCAAAAACAACAGGTGAGGATTGGTAAACTCAGATAAGATGATTGATCAGCACATTTTTAAACGGTAAACAAAGCAAAAGGCTAGCTAGTCCTTGAATGCAAATAATCGGTTTTTGTTCCAGAAGTTCATTTCAGGGACAAGTTGATTTAGTATTAATCTCTTTTACACATCCACTGATGATACAGCAAAGAGTTTTTTTACCAGCAAACCAAGAAGATAATCATATTGATACGTAAAGGAAGAAAGACGGAGAACAAAAAAGTAAGACATGAACATATTTTACCTTGTACTTGGAAACTTCATCACTGACTTCTTTCAAATCTCCTTTGGTGAAGATTAGCCCCACATTACCCTGTCACAGTATTACAAATGGGGTTAAGGCAAATGCCATTGTTGACTAATTAAATCAACTACACATCAAACCCAAATAAGCTAGTTGAATTAATAATATTAATTCTCTAACTATTCTTATCTATTTAGACTCATTTTTTGTTCAAATATAACAAGTCACAGACAATGCTGTTAATAGTACACCAACAATAAATTAAACTTGCCAAATTCCAGCTAAAGTCCCTTCACCCCTTACCTCTTAGGGAAAAAATAGCCTATTTCTTTGGTCCCAAGCAACCAAAATACAGTAACAGTGATTGAAAAAGGAATGGGAGAAAAAATGGATCACCATTCTGACATATAAGGATATCCCAGAATCATTAACCAGATCTGAATCTCAAAACTCAAAAAAAGAAGAAGGAAATAAATACATTTTAATAAATCTCTATCGTGACTTTGAACATCCATTTCCATTTTCCAATAATATTTTTGATTAAAAAAGATTATGTACGTACATAACTACATATAAGAACATTATTAAACAAAAAATAGCTAACACTTCCGATTCCTTTTGTTCCAAGCAATCAACAAAACAAAATACAAAGACCTCAAAAGATAAGAACTCCTTTATCCGAAAAAATAGTGGAGCTAAAAAAAAAAGAAGGAAATAATGAAAGCTTCTTGTGTGATTTTGAACATACATTTCCGATTTTTTTGAAGATGAAAAAGTTAGAATACATATTATACGAAACAAAAATAAAACAGCGAAGACGCAGAAATATAACCTAACAAAACAGTAATGCTATGATATAGTAATATGATCGAAAATGAAGAAATATGAGCAGCAATATAATAGTATAATGAAGAGAAATGTAAAAACAAACCACAAGGCATTCAATGAGAGCGAGAAACGCAGTATTTCCGGTCTTCTCTGCATGGATCCTGATAGATCTCTTCATCATCGTGTTTTTTCCCATCAAAACGATGGAGTCGCCACGTAATCCCTTTCGAATCATCTGTAGCTGATTTGAACCCACATTATCTGCTCCAACAATCAGGATCTGTTGATACGTATCGAGAAGCTTGCATAGCTTCTTGTCATAGCTAACCTTCTTCTCAGCTTTTGTTACCTTCACCGCCATTGCTTTTGGTTTTTGCGAAGAAAATGAGAGAACAAAGAGAGAGCTAAGAAAAATGGTGAGAGAAGAGTGAAAAATAGGAGCCCTAACGCTCAATATATATGGAAAAGGTGGTCAGGTTTTGCAGGTGCAGGGAGACTAGTGCTTGTACGTAAATGGATATACGTTCACAGAAACAATTAGAAAAATTCCTAAATGGGGAACTAAAAGGCTTAAAATTTATATTTTGATTTCAGTAATTAGTATAATTTCTTTATTAGATTAGGCAATTTCTAAGTCACCTAAAAATTTATCTTAGTTCATGACATGCCATTATTTTATTTGTTTTCACTCGTTCATTAACCAATCCAAATTTCCGGTTAGGACGTACCGTGGAAGTAAAAATTTTCCTGATTAAAAGTGATTCTATTTGTATGGCTTGAATCCAGACCTTTTAGAGCCTTTGATCAAGTATAAAAAAAATATTTGATCAACCTAACAAAGTATTGTTTAGATATTTTATCTAATATAATAGGTCAAAATATATCGATATTGTAAAAATAATGCTAGGGAGAAAATTAATTTCTAACAACTTTTGATCGTCATTCATGGACGAATAGCGAGAAAGATAAGGATCAGGAAAATTTTCAGCTGACGTGGAGCCTTCACTCTAGCTAATTTGTTTCCAATTTCTTTTATTTGAAATGGGACTTACAGTTTATTCATTTGAATTATTTTGTTGAAAAGGTCAGAAATTATAAATTGAAAATTTAATAATTATTGTAAAATTTAATTACATGCAACTCAAAAGCCACCGAAAAAAAAAGAGATTTTCTTTGTGGTTTAATTTAATTTTGAGTTTTTATAGTAAACCTAGTGAGATACTTTGTTTTTCTTGTGCTCGAAAATAAAAGTTAGCAGTACTAGTTTGTCCTATTCATGTGCATTTTCAGCTGGCTGTTTGTTTCTCATTGGAAAAGATTAAAAGTTACTTATCTGTTTATTTGTTATTCTCGTAATTATTGTATTACCTATATCTATTTAACTCTAGTACTAAATGCAACATAATTCTTTTTAGGAAAAATTCTAAATGTTACTCCCTTGTCTTAGTTGATATGACTTACTTTTCTTTTTAGTCCGTCTAAAAAAGAATGACACATTTCTATATTAAGTAACAATTTAACTATAAAATGTCTATTTTACCCTTAATGAAATGATTTACATCCACACAATTTTTTTTGAAAATTTCCATTCAATAATTTTAGTTTTCGAAATACTTAGCTTATTCTAATCATATTGAATTAGCTAGATATGGTTCAATACTTTTAAGTTCGATTTCAATTTGTACAATATATAAGTCAGTATTCAATAATCATAATTTGTTTGACTTATACATACATTAGAGAATTATGGCTTCTGCCTACTAATATAATAAAATGCGATATATAATTAGGATTTAAACTTGTATTTTAAGGTAACTTTTGAACTCCTTTTATGACTACTACTAA
>JAJOOS010009191.1:0-16031 GCA_029582725.1 Solanum chiquidenum
TAAGAACACGAAGAGAGTTAATAGTGTAAAATATTTCTTCGAAAATAAATTAGGGGTTCAAATGAATGAATTGGACTGAAACCATACAAGGAGACAATCAGTGGCAGACCTAAAACTTTCATTAAGGCACTTCAAAAAATAAAAAGTATAGGTACATATGAAGAAATAAAGAGCATCTAATTCATGCTAAATGGCTTTAAATGTCAAAATATGTCATGGATCATGGTGAGGCTATACGTATTGCTCTCCAACTCATTACGGAGGGTCACAAAAAAAATAATCAAGAAAATCATCCGGAAGCCAAAACACCAAATATTCATGGACTAATACACATAAAAACTGATAAAATGGCTTAATTCATGTTAAATGACCCCTAAATGCTAAGAATATGTCTTGGTTCATGGTGAGGCTACTCGTACTACTCTCTAACTCATTATGGAGGTTTCCGTGAAGTTTTTCCATAAAAATCTTTCGGAAGCTATATTACCAAATTATTCATGGGCTAATACACATGAAAAATTCGAGAAAGTCGCTTAATTCATGTTAAATTGCTCCTAAATGCCCAAAAATGTCGTGGATAATGGTGAGGATACACATACTTCTACCCAACTCATTATAGAGAGTCCCGTAAAGTTTTTAAAAAAAAATCCCGAAAGCCATCTCACCAAAATATTAATGGGCGTTACACACGAAAAACTAAGAAAATCGTTTGATTCATTTTAAATGGATCCTAAATGCTTAAAAATGTCGCGGATAATGGTGAGGCTACACGTAGAGCTCCCCTAACTCATTACGAAGGGTCCCATAAAGTGTTTTCAAGAAAATTGCCTCGAATCCTTATTGCCATGGGCTCACACACGAAAAATTAAAAAAAATTGCCTAATTCTTATTTAATAGCTAATAAATGTCCAAAAAATTGGTGAGGCTACCCGTATAAATATTTCAAAAAAACCGTCCAGAAACTTTCTCACCAATAATTTAATGGGTTAACACACATGAAAATAGATACAATCACTTAATTCCTGTTAAATTGCTCCTAAATGCCAAAAATATTTTGCGGATCATAGTGAGGCAATATACATACAACTCCCCTGGCTAATTACAGAGGGTCCCGTCAAAAATTTTAAGAAAATTTTTGAAAAATCATATCATCAAAAATATTCATGAGATAACACACAATTATTTTTTTGAGGAAATTGCATAATTTTTGTTAAATAGCCTCATATTGAATTGTGAGACATATTCAAGTTTCAACAATGTCATACATCAAACGTTGACATCGTTTATCTGAATATTTTTTAATTTACTCTTAAAATGAAATATTATTCAATAAAATATATAATATAATATAAAATTATTTTAAGTTTTTTAATTTTTTATAATAAAATATTATCATAAAGATATTATTATATCGAAGATATTTTACAACTTGACCAATATAGGAAGATACATATAAAAGTTACTACTTCCCCCTTTCTAATTTATTTACCTTGATTCGAAATATGATAGTTAAATTAATTTAATATTTAAATTAAATTTTCACATAAAATATTCAATCCATTTAAACAAAATTTACATATTTAGACATTATATGAGTAAAAAATATTATAAATTATAATAGTCAATAATTTAAAATATTTTTAAAAATTTATGATAAAAAAATCATTCGAACTATTTATTAATTTGACCACTTACCTGTTTCTGTTCCAGCCACATAATTAAAGTACTTAGAACTAACATCTGAGGTCCATATGTTGTTTAGGCATAAATGCTATTTGTAGGTTTCAGAAAAAGAAAATTGAGTACACCCTAGTTATGAAATTTTAGTTTCCAACTATTTGGATCTAGTTCGAGTTAATTAGTTCAGAATGAATGTGATTGTATTTTATATTCCTAAAGTTTTCACTTATTAAAAGAGAAGAATTTCCAAAACGATGTTATATATCGTTATAAATTCGTCAAAAATCGTGGGATTTCTAACAAAACAAATGTTGAAAACGTTTATGATGAGCAATTTTTTGGTGAAATATTCAATCAAAAAAATTCCATTTTTAGTAGTATCTATTTTTGTATGTGTACAGTGTATATAATACATAATTTGTGTCGAAAACAATGTTGGAGGAGATCTTAGACATAAAATATAAAGTTTACCGGAAACATTTTCTGATAAGAATTTTTTTGATGGATTCTATCAGAAATTCCATGAAGTCTGGTGAAATTTTATATGCTTAATTTGAGTTGAGAATAATGATTTCAGTGGAATCTACATTATCTATACATTCGCCCTTTGAATGCGAAGCCACTCACTCATCCCCTTCCCTACACCTCAACTATTGAACATCAAAATTCAATATAATTCGAGTGGAGAATAATAGCTTTTAATCAAATCCCTCCCTCTAAAATTGTTGAACATCAAAATCTAATTAACGAGACACATATGCATTATATATAATAATTTCACTTGAATGTACATAATTTGTTCTAGATCCACCCTTTCAGACAAAATCATTCACCTTAACCCCTCCAAAATTGTTGAACATCAAAATCAAATTAATATGATACACACACAATTATATACATAGTTCGAATTGATCATATTTCAATTGAATTTACATTATTCATTCTATATCAGCCTTTTCAGACGAAACCACCCATCCCACCCCACCCCACCCAATGAACATCAAAATCAAATTAATGAGACACACGTGCATTAGCTTCTTGGTGATAAGTCATGGGCATGCAGCTAGGTTGTGTTCCTCTCTTGTTTGAGTTTAAATAATATATGTCTCTTTCTTAAGTTCATATATTAGTTGTATATATATCCACACCACACGTGCATGTATTTATTAGAGTTGCATGGGCACTATTCTTTAATTTGGCACTTATCTTTTACGCTATAATTATTTAAATTACTCGATACTTCATGATTTTTAAATACATTTTTTATTAATGTATCGATGGTTCAAATCCATTCATCGCAGAATTAGAAATGCAGATACTTATCATCTAAGTAATTCTCATAACTTTGTCTTGTGAGGCTTAATTAGGCTGGTGGACCACTTGTGTGTAATCTCAAGAGAATGTAAAATGTGTCACATGGATAGTGTAAACCAGATTCGTAAATAATTAGATCACTTAAATAAAATAGTAATAAAGTTATCAAAATATAAATATATGAAAAAGTCAAGGAGATTTGATATGCAAGAGGTTTGGCTTTGCTGAAAAATTAAATTATATATACAAGATTAAAATTATTATTTTAGTTTTTGTTTATTAAAAATAAATTAATAAATTATGAGGGGATGGGGTTAATTAAATATAGGGGCATCAATTAATTCTTAGGTCAAACTTTCTTTGCTAATAAGTCATAATCAATAGGCTATATCATGCATGGTACGTACCTAATATTGAATTTTGTGCGTGTGTTATCACTTCATATAATTAATGAGATGTCGTCGATTAAATTTCATATTCGAGTTCTGAGTAAATATCAAATAGTCTTTATTAGAAAGTTTATACTTTTAATGTGAATTTAATTAAACTTTAATAAGGATATTAGACATTAAATAAAAAAATATTTTTTAAAAAAAAGATAGCTATTTTTTTTTTACTTATATAGGGGTTTTATATTATTTTGTATTTTTTTTCTTATTCATGAAAGAGACATGATTTACCATTCTTAATTGTGGTTGGATAAACAGTATCGTTTCACTCTTAATTAAAAAACTCATATTTGAATTTTGGGTAACTGTTTGTGGTATCACTACTATTATATATGACCTATACACAAACTTTACAGTTATTATTGAGCCAAAAAATATATGAAGGTTTCATGTGAATTTATGTTGTGCCTTATCATGAGTGTTATATGTAGACTCGCTATTTAGTAAATTCAACGAATTTAAAATAGTAAAATTGATATATCATTTAACTCACCCCAGTCTTGTCATTCCAACCCAACGTTTGATCGTTTTCAAAAAAAAAAAAAACCATCTTGTCTCATTCTATTGTCATCTCTTGAGATAATTTTCATTTACACTTAATATTTATTCAATTAATAAATGCAAAACAATATTTTTTATTATAGCATAAGTAAAATCAGTTTTCTCTATAATAGTCACTATCTATCACAATATTTTAATATAACAGCCATATTTTTTTGAAAATCGATCTTTCATACTATGTTATATTATAATGTTCTCTATAACAATCAAACGATAAAAAGAAAAATGATATTATAATAAAGATGTTTGCTTATATTGTTTAATCATGATTTATTGATATGCATTCTAACTTTAGTTGCTAAGGTTAAATTACTTAATAATGATGCAAACACCCCATAATTAAGTTTTTATGGTGGTAGAATTTCTTGAAAATCTTAAGTTTTTAATTCATTCACTTCATAATTAATAGAGCTAAAATGGTAAACCCACTATGTCAATAATTATTTTCTTAATAGATGTGACACATTTAAGCACAATAATTGATCACTTTTTTTCTTCTCATATAATTGTTAGCATGTATTTTTTTTTAATTAGTGTTTAATATCCTCGAGTCTGATTGATTTAAATTCACGTTATGTAGAACCTATTTAGAAAAAAACGCTCCATACTAAAGACTTTTTTCCGAAACGCAAAATCGAGACATCTTTTAATTATTGATGGTGTAGGAAGGAATAAAAGAATAAAAGCCCTCTAATCACGGACATTGTAGAAGCTACTTCTTTTTAAAAATGAACCGTTGATTGTGGAGTTTTTTAATAAATAGACTATGAATTATTTATTTGAAACATTTAAAGGAAAAAAAAAACAAAGAAATTTATGTCAACCTAATAATCCCACTTGTACCAAGTTAATTTAATGCTGATTGAGAAATTTTCGAATATAGCTATAGTTTTGCTCCTAATTATGAATTATTATGAGATATTGCTTAATTACGAAGTGTAACAATATTTTGATTCTAAATATAAAAAAATATACATATTTTGCACATATAAAAAAGTGTATTAGCGCATATATAATATTTCTATAGCAAAATACACTATTTTGACATATTATAGAAGATTATTATTTTTCAGTTTTCTTAAAATAAAAAAAAATCATCAATTGATGTGTGTACAGAGCATTACGTGCATTGGCCTTTTAAATAATGTGGTAATACAAAATTCTTTTACACCATCAAGACATAATTTATAATTAACAAAAAAAAAGATTTAATAAAATCATATACATCGTCGATGTAAATAACTTCTTACATCATCAAGTCATTCAAATGTTATTAATAATGAGAATAAGTAAGTCTCCTTAGAATCGAAAACTTAAAATTTTAAAAATACAAACAGGTTATCCTTTATATATACAACAAATTTAAATGATATAATAGTATAAAAAAATTATGAATTGGGACATATATGACCAAATCCAATCGAATTTAAAGTTGTAACTAACTTTCAGTCCAAATATCATACTAGAAGCGAATTAGAAAGAACAAAAATATTAAATTTCTTATTAAGAGTGACATCTAATAATGTATATAACTTAAACCGAAAAAAATTGATATGTTACACCAAAGAGCTACATCTAAACTTTTGAACCATAGGAATTGAAAGGGGGTGGGTGGGGTGGGACTTTAACTTTGTTTTAGTACAAATGCAATGGCCCCATCCATGTGTGCACATGCAATTTTATTCACCTCTTTTCTCTTTGGTACGACCATTTCATTTCATAATCAATAATAATATGTTTTTTTAAACATATAACTAACTATGTTTTGTATGTGTTATATTATATGTACACAAGAATGCTCACTCTATTTTATTTTTCGCTCGATATTTGATATTTATATAAAAATTATGAATTTACATCGTATAAAATTCATTAAAGAAAGAAATGTTTTATATGATATCAATTTTGATGGAATGTATGATGTTAATAGTCAGAGGTGGCCACATTTCGTGTTACCAATTCCTATTTCTTGATTTTGTTCTTAGATTTTTCCAACTAACCTAGCAAGGTCAGATCAAAGCGCATCAAAAATAATTTAGTCATTGTAGTCTTCTGATTTAATTTATTAAAATTTATTCATGAATAATTAATTTATTAAGATTTATTCATGATTTATGAACCATCTCATAGTGTATTGTAGATTTATATTG
This sequence comes from Solanum chiquidenum, assembly GCA_029582725.1. Taxonomy (NCBI): domain Eukaryota; kingdom Viridiplantae; phylum Streptophyta; class Magnoliopsida; order Solanales; family Solanaceae; genus Solanum; species Solanum chiquidenum. The sequence continues at coordinate 6,155 of JAJOOS010009191.1, forward strand.
TTATTATTTAGGGATTGTTGAGCAACAATTATTGTTACGAATTTAGTAAAACTCAGTATTTTTATTGCTTAAATTTCATGTTTATGTTAAAATAAGAATTTATCTAAAAGTTATGGCTCTGCCTCCAATGCTTTCTAACTGTCTGAATTTGCTTTATACGTAGAATTTAAATTTGAAATATTTGATTAAGAATGAAGAGATTTTATCTATTACGAGAAAGAAGACTTACTTTAATTTACTTTCATTACAACTTACAAGTCCACTCCCTCTATTTATTGCTAGGACAAATAGTAGGGGCCATTATATATTTAATTTATTTTATTCCCTTTTAATTAATTAAATTAAAGAAATAGCTTTATTTCTTACTTTTGTGGAAAAGACAGTTTTGATTCTAACGATTGAATTGTGAATTTCTTGATTGTTTTAATTATGTTCATGATTAAATTTTTTATAAAAATACAAAATTGCTATAATATTACTTTTATGTTGAATTTGGATTTACTTGAATCTTTGTGGATTTATTTAATTATTTCCTTAATCCAATCATATCGAATCTAGTTGTAGTACCTAACTAATCTAAGGAATCAAATAAAGTTTATATTTGAATTTCTAGGTTGTTTAAATTCATGTTCAATGAAGATTATTTATTTATTTTAGAAAAATACAAACTTATTATTATGTTATTTTTATATTGGGCATGGACTTATAATTTGAGTTTTTTTTTATGAGTCTAATTAATTATTTAGTTCACTCAAATCTAGTTTTGATCATGTAGTGTAATTTTACAAATAGTATCTCGGAAGAATAGAATGTACAAAAAAAATATTTTTATCTTTGTGAAATAAAGAGATTGTTTTCAATAGATCCTCACGACCTTTGATTCAAAAGAATCCAAACAAATCAAATAAATCGTGTATTTATTTTAAGTTTGACAATATCACATATTTGACACATGTTAAAATTGACTAAGCCTCTAGTGAAACCTTCAGTATTCTTCAAGGCTCAACATTTGTTTGTGACTATTTCCACGATCGATTCCCTCTATCAATTGATTATATGAAGTGATAAAATAAATAAATAAATAAAATTGATCGTTACACCTCTAATTAACGTTTTTGAAGAGGTGTATCAAATTAAGAAGAGTCAAATAAGAATTGAAGTTTATGTAATTTGACTATCAAAAACGAAACGTAACTAATATTTTGAGATGAATTTTTTTCTTCAAATTGGGGGCAGGGGAATGAGAAGTAGAAATGGAGAGGATATTACAAGGTGACAAATACAACTATTGTCAACAAAGTGGAAGTTTAGGTACCCAACAACTATATTTGGCCATGGCTTTTTTTTTAGAGTTTAACTCTGAAAAACACATTTGGCCATAAAATTTCAAAATTCAACTCCACAATTTCAGAAATTTGGAAAAACAACAAAAACTATTTTCACTTTTTTTAACTCAATATTACTCATAACAATTGAAAAACAACTTCAATTTGTTTTTATAATCAAATACAACTCTAATTTTCAAATTTTATTTTCACTTGAAAACAAAAACGGTTTCTTTTTTTCTTTCAATTTTCACATTGAAACATGATCAAACGATTTGACTCCATTTTGAAATGAAATGAATAGTAACTTAATTATATTGATATAAAAACTCATCAACTTTATATTTTAAATTCGTCTTAACATATCATAAGATATTTGGAGAACATAAATGATATGAGCACTAAAGTTACGAAAGCCTAAAATTTAAAAATTTCATGCGTAAATCTAATCAAATTGTGTAATTTTACAAAACTATTTTGGAGAAAATAAGACTCAAAGGGGTTCATGTGAGGATAGCCGCAAATCACGGGGGATCTTTAATTCCTTTTCTTTCTTGTGTTAGACACTTAGACCCCATTATTGTCTCACCATGTGGGAGTTGAGATATAATCCCTCCGTTTTAATCGGATTATCTAATTTTGATGTGATATTAGGTCTTAAGAAAATGAAAAAAGTCAAATTAAATGATTTTAAATTAAAAATATGTAGAATGTATTAAAATATTATTTAATTTTATGATTTTAAATATGTCAGGTGAAAAATTGAAACTAAAGAATTGTCAAAAAAAAAAAAAGAGATGGTAATTCTCTTTGATAGGGAGGAGGGACGGATTTATAACCTATTTTACGGTGCACGTGAACCAAAAGCAAATTTAGTACGTAAATTGTAATGCACGTGAATCTATAGTTTCTTCGCTAATTATCGGTTGGCATTCATGTTCCAAAATGATTGAATAGTGCTCTTGATTGAATGTTGAGTAACTTATCCAAATTTAGTTGAGGTAAATTCCAAAATTTTAGATTAGTCTCTGACGTGAATTCATGATCTTTCCTCTAAACAAGACTAGATATTTTATTTACGTGTATTTTCTAGAATTGTTTTGATATTATTTGTCGATGTTTGTGATCTTAAAAGGTTAAATGATGCACTTAGTTGAATATTGAGTTATTTATACATATATCCAATTGCCTTATAATTGTTACTTTTTTCTCTTTCAATAGTCATATGATATAAATCATAGATCTACCTCTGATAGAAAGTATTTTATCTCTAAAATAGAACCTTTCGGAAGTAGAATTTGGAGGATTAAATTCACCTTTTTAGCTCGTGTAATTGGTGAATGGTCACCATTATAAAATTTCAAATTATACGTGAATATTGAATGTCTTAGAATTTTATCTTGAATTTAAAACTTCAATACAATGACTTTCTTAAAGACGGAGCCAAAAAAATAATTACTTGACGTTGTTTCTACTAAACTTGAATTAATTTGACTCCAAATCAAATAGTATTAGACAATAAATTTTAAAAATAAAATAAAATGAATAAGATTATATTTGGACATTTCATTGGTTTCCTCGTATGATCTTTCGAATTCCAAGGTTATATGGTCAATTATAAAGTATTATATAATATTATATATTGATGATATAGAATATATGAGATTTTTGTAGAATTATTTTATTTAGTTTAATCACAAATTAGATTAATAATTCATTGCTCTCCGCCTGTCGTAATAACAACACAATTCTACATCAAAATTTTATTACCTTATTCTAGTCAATTTTAAAATTCGTTGACTTAGACTAATCTACATTATTCAATGATTTCAGATTTTAAAAAGTCCATAAACCTAAATATATATATATATATATATATTTATTTATTTATTTATTTATTATTATTTTTTTTGTTACTTTCTTCTAATTTCTATATGTAATTTTTTTTTAAAAAAATTATCATTATTGTACACTTTTCTTTGATTATGATAACATTCTATTTATGCTAAAGAGAAATATTTATTCAATTTGCTAAACCAAAATTTTAATCTAATTAAGTGTCTTGTTTCCGTTAATATTCAATATCATAAGCTTTTCAACAATAGTTCAATGCGTCCATGACTTTTTTGCTTTTTATTTTAATAATAGAGAAATCTTTGATGGTCAATGTATGACACACGGTTCGAAAATCGATGAATATAAATTTGTACTTCATTTTTTCCACTTAAATTCTAAAAAAAGATTTATATCAGGGTCGAATCTCTAATGTGCACCTATTTACACATTGTGTGTTTACACGCTTAATTATCACTAGACTAGAACCTTAGGAGCAAGACTAATTATATATGAGGCTTCAGATTCAAATTTCAGTTAAAGGGAAAAAAAATTATTAAGACAATTTATTTTCATCTGTTCAAATATGGATGTATAAATTGCTGATATTTATACTCGTAGAAGATAGTAATTATTATAACAAATATTCAATAAAATAATCAAAATGCGTGAAAACTGAATTATTAATAACCTTTGTTCCAAATCTTACTATATAATATATAATTATATTATTATTAATTAGGAAAATAATTTTGTTGATTTATGCCAAGCATGAAACATGTCTAATCATTGAAGAAGATTTTGTACTAAAAATTTAAAAAATAGATTAAAAGGCCCTCACATTCTCCTCTCTCTCATCACAAGACCATACTTTAAAATCCCCCATGTGGAGACCATGTGAGTGATTTTCTCCTTTCTTCTCAAAGCCAAAACCTATGCCTCTCTTTAAGAATTTTTTCATTGCAATGGGACCCACTATCCACCCCCACCCCACCCCCAACTTCACCATGTTTTGTGGATCATGCCAAGTTTTCCTTCTTGTGATTATCCACATTATATATATAAATATATATATATATAAAATATTAGCGACAAATAAATTTTGTATTGAATAACAAATTTCGTCGCTTTAATTCTATTTAGTGATAAATTATTTTTAAAAAATTATGTTAGTTATGAACAATTCAATAGTTAATTAATGACAAAATATATAGCTAATTTTAATTATTTATTTTGATAAAATTTAATACTAAAGCTATATTTAAGGCTCTTTGACTTAATCTTTAACTACATATTCCTCAAATCAATCATGTGTATCTATTTTCTATGGATTAATAGTGTTTAGATGTTGAATTTATTACTCACAAAGGATGACTTAGAGTAATATATGTACCATGTGATTTTATTTTTTTTGAAAAGTAGTATAAATATTAAGAATTAGATATAAACTCATATTTTGATTATATTGTAAACTTTGAACTCAATAAATTTGATTTATGAATATGTATTAATACTATGATTTTTCATTTCAAGATTTTGTAGTTTCTTAAAACTTCTTATTGCATGTATGGTAATAAATGTGTCAATGTTTTTATTGCATATATGTTGATTTAAATTATATTGGTAGTTAACAAGGTTTATATTGTAGCAAAACTAATCGTGTTCATGAAAATGTATTTATGTCAATGCATGCATTAAATAATTTTGAGATAGGACATTTTTGTGAAACACATTTATGAATAATTAGACCTATACTCCCTTGCTTTCATTTTTCTTTATTTATAATTAAGGTTATTTGACTTTGTCTCTAACTACATATAACCCCCAAATCAATCATTTGTATCTAATTTCTAAGAACTAATAATGTTTGCATGTTACATTTAATATAAGGACATACTTGAGATTTCGGATTCGAGCTTTGGAAATAAAAAAATTTATATTGGAAGTGTTACTTTAAAAATGAGTTATATAATGCACGAATCTAAATTTAATCAAATTCCAATATAAATATCAAATATTGAATAAAAATAAAATAAAAAATTAAAATAATTGAAGATAAAAATACATTTATTATTTTTAATCGGTTAAAACTTATTTGCATCTTATATTTATATCAATTTGATAAATGCGTCTCATGTGTCTTCAAATATATTGTTATAATTAACTATAAGTAATTAACACATATTTCACCTCAATTATTTAATTAATTTAATCCGGTAAATTAATATTATAAATACACCAAGTGTGTATAAGTTTTTGCCCGATTAATATTCCAACCCCACCCTACCCCCTCCTCATAGATTTGAACAAACAAAGCAAAGATAGGTTATTTACAAATTTAATTTCCATTACTAGAAATTCACTATTTTTTACGGACATAATTTCATCGAAAGTCGAATGTTATATGAAATTCAGATGTCATTTGCTTCATCGAAAAATAGTTCGTTGGTAATAATTTTGATCTGTAATAGAACTTTTATATTATCATGTCACTATGAAATATGTTTTTTTTCAATTTGATGACTTATTAATATTCACAAATTTTCAGGATTATTAACCATTTCGATGTTTAATTACACATGACATACATCTAATTAAGACCAGCCCAAATATAACACATTGCTCGCACAAAATGATCAAAATCATACATTTTAATCAATAGAAGGTTAATTACATATATGTCGAGTCATATATATAAGGGTCAAAATAAGAATATATCTATAATCGAGGGATCAAAAGTGTAATTCTCCTTAAAATAAAGAAACATGGGAAGAGAAAAAAAAGATAAATATAGTTTGACCGCTAATGACGCGCTTATGTTTCTCTTTACCCCACATTAGCCCCTAATCATGTTTTAAAAGTTTATTATAGTGTCCCTATATTATATTATGTATTTATATTTGTATTTTTATATAGAGACAAAAATGACTACAATTTTAAAAAGATTTTAGATTAGATTGTGCCAAATCATTTGTTTCTTTAGTCAAATTGGATGACAAAATTAAAAGAAAAAGAACAAACAATTCATCAACATAGCTTAATTTACATAAAACAAAATTTCTTCATTTTTAATTTCTTTAATATAATGTAGCACTTATCTCCTCACTTTCTATCCACTATGTTTTCAATTATAGATATAGTTGTCAGTGAGATGGACATGATCCCTCCACCTTTAACGAAAGGGTCTTGATTGAATTTGAATTTTGAGACTCGAAAATCCTAGTGAAAGGGTGAAAATCACAAAATAAAGACTTTTCAATCTTTGAATTGAAAAATAGTCAAGGTGAAAATTGAAATTCTTAATGGATCCTACGTGTTGAAAATCTACATTAGTCGAGCCAATACATAATCTTCTCACACCTAAAAGGAGAAAAAACATAGGAAGGAGATTAAGTAGAGATACTAATTAATCTTGGAAATTTTACTTGTTGCTATATATATAAGACAATATTAGATTTATTTCTTGAAGAAATTATTCAAAATAAACAAAGAGAAAAGAGAAAAAGTAATTTTTGTTTTTCCTTTCTCTTCCCTTGATGAAGCAATATAATTATGTGGGGATTTATGTTAATGTCCTTTTGTAGTCCAATTAAGTTACAAATGTTAGGTTTTGCATGGCATTTAGGGAACCTTTTTATTCTGTCTTAAACCAAGATTTTTGGATAATAATTATTATTCTCACTCTCTTTTCTAGGGTTTTATTTGATTAGTGGGCCATGGGCCTCCATGTGAGAGCATGTGCTATGTCCTTCTCTCATTGGCCCACCATCCCACCAGCCCATGTTACACCCCACCCCTTTCATTTGAACAAATAAATTGGCCTTTTTATCACTTAACTTCTCCTTCAAATTCCCATTCTTCACATTTCTTCTTTGATTTTTTGTTCCTCCAATATTAGCTTCTTCAAGAATTATATACATATTTTGTGACCTCTTTGTTTGAAAATTTTGTCCAATGAATAGAAGAAAATTCACCAAGGTATGTCATTTTTGTCACTCAAATTTTCATTACACATTATAATATATAGTCATAATATATTGTTCATGTTTATTTTCTTTTTTCTTGCATGTTCTTATTATATGTAACTAGCTTATAGACATTCCTTTCTATTGCATCTTTCTTGTTCTAACATCAAATTGTCTACTTATGATAAGAACATGTAATTCAAACTAGAGAGACTTTATATCACTACTATGAATAATTAAAAACAAAATTCATCGCTAATTCTGTTCAACGATGAATTATTAAAAAAATTTATAGTAGCTAGTACAAGCTATTTAACGACAGATTGTCAATGAAGTTCCTAGCTAATTTCAAAAAAAAAAAAATCTTGCTTCAAGAATCTCTTGATATTGCTAATCCTATTTAGCGACAAATTATCAAAAAAATCTAGCAACTACAAGTTATTTAACGACAGATTAACAACAAAGTTCATAGCTGATTTTAATTTTTTGTAGTGAGTTTTTTTTTCTTGCTTCAAGGATATCTTGATATTTCTAACTCATTTCATTCTTCTTTTTTTATTGGTTTTATAGTTATAAACCTAACATGTCTAAAAAAAAATTCTTCCTTTTTTTGTAGTTTCAAGAAATGAGGAATCCTAATTCACTCAAGCAAGAATTTCTCAAGAAATGGATAAAAGGTCTTCAAATTTGTAGTGCTACAAAGAAAAAGATGAGTATAATGGAAAGAAAAAAAGCTATAAAATTATCAGCAGATATAGCAATGGCTTCAACAAGAAAATCAACAATTTATTGGAGCCATGCCCTCATGACAAATGCTTCAAAAGATGACACAAACAAAATCATCATACAAAATATTCTTGGATCAAATGATGATAATAATAATAATAATTTCAAGAAAGCTTCAATGGGAATTTATAATTCTATGTCTCAAAATGGAATTATTAGAAGCAAGAAGATTATTAAAAAGAGTTGCAAAATTTCAAGAAGAGCAAGAAAAATTATTTCTCCAAATATTATTGCAAAAAAAATGATGAAAAAAAGAACAAAAGTTCTTAAAAGTCTTGTTCCTGGTGGAGAATATATGGATGATGCTTTATTAATTAAAGAAACCCTAGATTATATTATTTCATTAAGAGTTCAAGTTGATGTTATGAGGCATCTAGTTAATAATGCTAGTTGTGAGATTAATGATCCTAAAACAAATTTCTAGTTTTTTTTTGGAAAAAAAATATTAAATCATGAAGTGATCAATTCCTTCTTTTATTTCTTTGTTTTTTTTACTCTTGTGGAGTTTTTTTTTAACTATTATATAGTACAAAGAAGATGTAACAATGTACATAAGAGCAATATTATTATATGAAATTAAATGTACTTATTATTAAAGCTTCTTATTGATTTATGTTCTCTTAAAATTATTTTTCTTTCTCTTAGTTGAATTTGTTCTTGTGTATATGAGTTTTGATTATCTTTTAGAAATATTGTTACTTTTTAATAATCAATATCTTCTATTTATATGTTATTCCTCAACGAATGGTGTAACTTATTTTTTTTTAACAAATACAAATAAATAACAAATGCATGGCCATAATAATTAAGCATGAAATTCAGCAACGTTTTGGGATTGTAAAAGTATTTTCTTTCCCCTTTTGGTAAGGAGAGGTTAAATTATTTATTAAAAATGCAATTTATACCGCTCTACTAGAAACACACGTATTTTTTCTACAAAAGTTTAGACAAAATTCGTTGAAAATTGTAAGTCGATAAAAAAGTGTGTTTTTAGCTACAACAATAATAACAATAATATATTCAGTATAATTATATAAGTAGAGTTTGCAATTTATTTTGGAGTTGGTTATTATAAAATTATGACTTAATTGTTTAAGATGTGCGGGTGTTTTTAATCAAATATGTCTACCCTTACATTGTGAGGTAGAGAGATACTAATGTAGCCCAAACTCGAACTCGGATCGCACATCGACACTCAAGGACCAAATGATCCAATCCAGCACATGTTTCTAGCAAAAACTAATATTCCTAATTAGTTGTTTTGATTTTTGAGAATATATTTATTTAAAATTGCTACCATAATGATGTTGAAAATGAGAACACAACTTGCAATAAAATAAAAAAGAATAACAAAGTACTTTTAAAAAAGGTTTATGTTATTAAGGTACTAGTGAAAAATTAAAGAAAAAAGGAGAGAAGAAAATAGTGGTTGTAATAACTTTATTAATTACAAGTAAAAAAAAAGTTAAGTTGTTTTTCTTATATTCCTTTTATTTAATTATTAGATTAAAGTTTCATGATATCATGTCAAAGATTTTATGAAACACCCGTGAAGAGACTTGGAAACATTAAATGATTATTATTCGAGACTTTAAGACAAGTAATAAATATCAAACTCACAAAATCATAATTAAAAAAAAGGCATCACCAAAAAACTTTTTTGGGGACGACCTAAGAGAGAGCAGTCTTTAAAAAGGGAAAAGGCTCAAATATGCCATCAAACTTTCAGAAAAGGCTCATTTATGCCATCCGTTAAAAGTTTGGCTCATCTATGCCATTACCGTTTAAGAAAAGGCTCATTCATGCCATTATTTTTTAACGGTCGTTTAGCAAAACCATTTTTTACACGTGTCCAATTATAATTCGGCCACGTCATTATTATTTTTAATAAAAAATTAAAATTCTGAACAAATATTTTAACGGTGGTTTTGCAAAACTATTTTTTACACGTGGCCAATTATAATTCGG
>JAJOOS010009192.1:0-12807 GCA_029582725.1 Solanum chiquidenum
TTTCTTTTCAGTATTTTCAGTCTTTTAGTTTCAGTTTTGCTAGATCTAGTTGGGGCATGTCCCAACATTTCTAGTCAGTTTAGAGGCTTATTTCAGACATAGTTAGATTCAGCTTAGTATTAAGTTAATAGCTTCTTTGTATTAAACTCATCAGTTTTCATATATTTCAGTTATAGTATATGGGTATTCCCCATCTTTTCATTTTATTTATGATTTAGCTTCCGCACCAGTTTGTTATCTTTAGTATGCTCATGATCATGCCAGCAGGGTTAGCTTGGGATCACTTGTGGTCCTAGGTCCCGTGTCCGCGGCTCGGGGGTAGTCTTGGGGCGTGACATATTAGTTGGGCAACCTTCCCCATTCTATGGATGTTAGGGCACCTCATCTTGAAAGGGAGGTGCCTAGGATGATTTTAGTCGCCATTGAGGCTATCATGGCTCCCATACGAGCTGAGTTTGTGATTCATAAATCATTGTTGATTTCTTATGGGGGGAGACTTGATAACCTTACCGCTCGAGTTGAGGAGCGTGAGAAGTGTGGGAAGAGTGAGGGTGGTTATATTGAGATGTTATTGTTGAAAGGTGACATAGCTACCTTGAGGGTAGACGTGGATCGGATAGTTGAAATCCATGGATATTTTGATGTTATGGGGTGATGTACCATTGCCCAAGATGCCCGCAGTTGTGCCTCCGAGTGAGACAAAGGAGATGGACCTTCAGGAACAACTGAGTTGTCAGTTGTTGATGGATCTGAGCAGTTGGGAGAGTAGGCCGATAAGGATTCCAATACTGAGATCGACGAGGATGATTTTATGTGGGATGATGAGTGAGTGAATGCAAAGGCGTTAGACGAGCTACAGAGTACAGAGGAGTCGATTGTGCATGTTATATTGGAGAGATCTCATCTAAAGACCTCCAAGATTGGCACTAGTGAGGTCTGTTCTTCATATTCCACTCATCTTCCTTCCAATGTGTAGGGAAATGATGCCCCAGTTGATACCACACACTTGACTCCTCCTTTAGATGTGCCAGGTCCTAATGCTCGAGTTGTTGCTACTCCCATCGATCTACGAGACCAGAGTTCTTCATAGGCATAGCGTGACAGAGGGACTTTTCACCCATTTCATTCTCTTATTTTACTTTCGCATTGAGGACATTGTTATTTTATTTTTGGTGGGGTGAGGGCATATGTGCCTATTCCCCTTTCTGATTTGTATTTTGTTATTTGGGTTGTATTTTGGTAGTTCTACATTATATTTTTTATTACATTTGGTTTTATTGCATTTGGTTTTTTATCTTTGACCATTTTCGTCTCTCTATAAATTGGCCCAAGATTTTTGGATAGATGAAATGATTGATGAGCTTATGCATTCATTATTGATATTCGAGGATCGATCTTGTCCAATATTGATGTCTTGGATAGTGCTCTTGATGAGAAATGTGTTCGTGTTGGTGTTAGTGTTGCAAGAAGAAATGTGTGCTTTACTTTTGAATGATCTTTTTGAATCGTGTGTTTACTAGTTGTGTATTGATGTGAGCTTTGCAATGAACACTACATGCAAGCTTCTTAATTTTGTAAATCTATGTAAAACAATTGTGTTTGAAGTACCGTGTGTGGTGAGATCCTACTTGAAAGCATGTTTGTAGAATCCTAAAATTTATCTTGTTAGTCTAATTGTTTAGCTTTGGTAAATGTAAGAGATGATCTTGGGCACAAATTTTGAGAGGGAACCCAAACCTTCATACCTTTTGTGACTACCCTGTGAGGGTGCGCAACCATTTTTGCACCATTTGAGCCTATCCATTTGTTGTCAACCTCATTGAAGCCTATTGAACCAAATACGTCCCTAACTTCTCACTCATAAATCATTTTCTAAGCATTGATTTGTTTGAATAGTCAACTTAGGCTAAAAGCCTATGTTGAGGATGTCGAAAGGAAGGAAGATAGAAAGTCAAGTGAAAAAAAAGAAAGAAAAGTGAGACTCAACCTTGATATTTGTAGGAAAAAAGGGACCTTCCTTATAAAAAAATGAGCAAAAGCATGAAAATGGATTGAAAAAGAAAGTTTTGATGAAATAAAAGGGATTTCTCATGAGTTGGATAAAGAATTGAGGATTGAGTCTCCAAATCAAAAAGTTGAAAAGAACTTGAAAAGAGGTGACAATGAGTACAATAATTCTTTGAAAAGGTGAAGCCACTAAGCCAAATTGACATACATTTAACCTCAGCCCCGTTACAAGCCTGAAAGACCCTTGAAATCTTGCTAAAACCGAGTTGTGTGATGATTGGAAAATATGGGCAAACCTATGGGATGGAGCTTGTATGTATTTCTCTTTTGGAAAGTGAGAGTTTGTAGTGATTCCTAACTTCCTTATTGATGTGTTTTATGAGAGCGAGGAATTTTTTGTTGTTGTGAGGGCACTTGAATGATTTTGTTGAAGCATGGTTTTGTATTATAAGTGAGCATTAGTGAGCTCGAACTTGGATTGATACCAGCTAGTCATTTTTTGAAGCTTCTTGAGCATGATTGAGATATTGTGTATACTTGTTAGTAGTCTTGTAATGGGTCTTGCATGTTAACTCTCATTGAAAACTATTGCAGACACCCTTGTTGAACTAATTGTGTTCTTGATTTACTTGAGGGCAAGCAAAAGATTAAGTTGGAGGTGTTGATGAGTCTGAGATTGTGACTCATTTTGAGGTCTTTTAGTTTAGCAAATAGCGTTCTCAGTGTCTATTTATGTCCTTATCTAATGATATATTGATGTTTTGCGGCTATAAAAGCTAAAGGACAAGGCAATGATGAATCTATGAAAACAAAGGCCAAAAATATTGAAAAGAGTGAAAACTCCCAACTAAGGATCGCTTAATACAGTGGGCGGATCGCCCAACGCGATTGGACCTCACCTAAAGTGATAGTGTTCACTTCTGAAAATATTTAAGGCAGGTCGGAGAAATAAGGTGCAAATGACAATTTGCTTAAGTAGTTGGGCGAGGTAAAAATTCCAACGTCTAAAGTGACAAAGGCTTGACCAAACTGAAGGCTACAATAGGTGAACAATGTGGTCATCAGTGATTCGCCTCACGTGAAAGGTTAACTAAATCGAGTTCGTCAACTGAGGTTCAAACACCTGGAGCTTGAAGCCAAGAAAGGGCGAGCTGAAGATACAAGATGGATATTCGATGACCAAGTAGGCGAGTGCGACTATTGTCACCGAACAAGTCGTACATGGAATTTTGGATTAATTATTGGAGAAATTATAAATAGCCCAAAGAAGAGAGAAAATGCAGCTTTTTTAGATTGAAAAACAAACTTTTGAATATCTTTTCTAGAAACTTTATTTTTTAGAGTTTTGGGGCTTTGAACAATTTTGTAACTGACAATTGAGGGTTCAATTCAAAGTGGGTGTTGAAGATTATTATTGATTATCAACACTTTGATGGCTGAAAGAATAATTGGTATACTTTCTTTCCCTTTTATGATTCTTAGCTAAAATGTCAATTATAGGGATGTGATTATGAAGTTGGGTGTTAACTAGTTTTGTGAGTCTAGTGTGTTACTCTATTTTTCTGCTATTTATTCATGGATTTGATCTATATAGCATGACTTCAATTTATGGGTTAAGGTCGCAAACTTAATCCTAGCTTAGATATTTGATTGATGCTTGAAAGAGACTAATTGAAGTGCGTAAATAGTTTAATACTTACAAATTGGATTTGATTGTCGTAGTTTGCTCAAAAGAGAAATTGTAGTTTCATTTTTAATTGTCAAATCTGCTCGAAAGAGAGATTTTGTAAGGTATTGGGTTGATTTGTATCTTCACATGGATGAGCCCGAAAGCAGATTATGTGATAAGACACCTTGAGATCGAAAGAAGATTTGTCTACGACGTTTATGATTACCCAGTCTATCTATGTTTGTCTAGCATTATTGAACAAGCACGTGTACCCTATTTGACGTTGATACAACTCACAATCATAGATCGTATTTTACTTGTTAAATATTGTTTTACTTGAATTGTGATTATTGATTTCAAATTCTTGTGTTAAATTTAGTGGAATCATCCACCTATTTTTTCTAATTACTACAATGAATTGATTTACATTTTTAATTTTCTTATTGAATTTTTAAATTTAGATCACTTCTGTGACCCTGACTCAATTGTTGGGTATTTATATTACTAGCTACCGCTTACTCATTTAATTATTTTTTGAGTAATTTAAGCGTTATCAATCAATCACAATTAACAAATTGATTAATCGCAAGTATCAAGAAGATCAATCACAAGTATCAAGTAGATCAATCTGAAGTATCAAGTAGATCAATCTGGACTCATGGGAAACGACCATAGTCTATAAAATCGCCGCTAATGACCTAACAACACTCACCGACAATGACCTCGGCATCAATAACTCTCGTTGGCAGTGACCTCAGCATCAATATCACTAGCCGGAACCATTTCTCTTTGGCACCATCACCATATGTCTTATCACAATGCATAGAACTCAATGCAATTAGGCAATTTCACACCATAAGTAAGAGACAATAAATTCAAGAAATTCACGTTCACAAAATGTCATTAAAACATTTCGTCGATCAACAAATTATGGTCCACAACAAGGCGATTCACAAACATTGTTATCAACACGTTGCCTTTTTCATTAATCTCCTTTTTATTCATTAAGATCAAAGTGGAATAGTTGAACCCATTACCTCATTCTCATTACTCCCCAACACACACAATAAAGAGAAATACAAGATTCTACAAGTTTTACAAGGTTTAAAAGATCACTTACCTCAATCCAAGGCTTGAACCTTTCCTTTCTGAACAATATCCAAAGTCACACAATTTAATTCAATCAAGTAATCACAATAAAAATTCGGAAATAATAACATCCAATTCATACATTTTAAAAAATGGGTCAAATCAACTCAAAACCCCAATTCTGAAAATGAGGTATGAATATGAAAATCTTTACTTGAAAATGTTACCCAAGGCATTTGGAACTCATTGGTGAAAACCTTTTCAAAAAAGGAATTGAAGTTAGTTCACAATCACCATTTTACTTTGAACTCAAGTTTTCAAAAAAAACCTTGTTATTTGTCAATAATCTCAAGTTTTGATGTTAAAATCCATAAATGATAAAAGGGAATTGAAGTTTTAGGGTCACAAAGACTTATCAAAATGATTGACCACGAAAAATGTCTTCAAAATAGTCTCAAATGGGTTTTACAAAACTCAAAAATGGGGAACATGTGGTAAAATCCCGAAATTGCAGGTCAAAACCCTCTCTAATGTCGCTTTCGTGAACCTAGGATCGTTTACGCGACCATCACGATCGCGACCTTGATTTACAAAAGTAAACCCCGCAAAAATCTGGACCTCTCGCTTTCGTGAGCCGGCCTTCGCTAATGCGAAGGTTGCAAAAACTAGCAGGTCTTTGCAAACACGATGATCAAACAACCTAACCCTTTGCGAATACAAGTCATCTCTCACTATTGTGAAGTTCGCGAAAGTGACGACCCTTCGCGTAAGCTACGCGTAGCAGACACTAGCAAAAATATAGTCAACTCAAAATTATCGAAATGATCCTCAGAATTTGTTTGGAACCCCGTACACACAAATGAAATATGAAATTTGACTAGACTTGACGATCTGAACTCAATGGAACCATTGAAACACGAATCTGAGGTTTCCTTAACATGATATCCATGAAAGTCAACAAAAGCGAACATAATGCCTAAAAAGGCTAAAACAAAATCAAGACCTCACATAGGCCTAAAATCATCCCCCAAAACCAACAGAACTCTCAGAATTCCAATCTGAGAATTCAAACCCTAAATGTTGACCAAAGTCAACCCATAGGTTAAAATCTCAATAATTTCCAACTTAAGGCCTCAAATCTTAAAAAAGACTCTGAATCTGAAACCGACAACTATCGTAGATGATTTTTCACATTTCAGGACTGATGAAATCAATGGAATTTCATCTCGAAACTCCAAAAGACACCGAAAAATACTTTTTAACAACTTTAGCCTTTCAAAATCCAAAAACTTACATAATTCACAGCTTTTTATTCAAAGCTTGAAACCAGCTGCAAAATCTAATCAGAAATAACTCGAGATCAATTTTAGGAAGGGTAAAATGGAATTTTTACAAAAATTACCTTTCGAGTCATTAGAGATTCCTCAACCATATCTTTAATACACTTTCTCTAATGGAAGTTTTCTTCATGAGTAAGTCTTGTAAATAAGAGGAGATCATATTCTTTGGACTTTAAATCGGACAATCAACGTCCATATGCAACATGCTAAAGAACTCGTTAATTTTTTGAAAGGCAGCTGAGTTTTTGACACGAGATTTTCCATTCTCATTGGCAAAGGTTCGACATATTGCTACTATTTTTTTTGGGGAAAAGGACAAATATACCCCCGAACTATCGTAAATGGTATGTGTATACCCTTCGTTATACTTTAGGGTTATTCATACCCTTACCGTTAATTTTTTAGGTTGTGTATACCCTTAGGTTAACAGAGGGACACGTGGCTTCATCTAAACGATTTGCCTAAATTTAGTTTAATTTTTGTCCATAAATTGAAAAACCCACCCATCTAACCCACCCATGACCCATTTATCTTAAGCAAATTTGGTAAACATCTCTTTCAGTTCTTTACCTATTTTTAACATTGCTTCAAAGGGTCGACTTTGACGTCGTGTGCGCCTGAACTCAAGCATCAACGCTACCGCCATCGACGACAAGCATATAATCCTCCCCCCTTCGCCGCGTTTGATTCTCTTAGTTGTTTCTTTGCGGCATACGAAAGCCCCAAGCACATTCACAGCGAAAGTTTTGTTGAAATTCTTTAAATTTGTGTTAAGATTGACGCGTCAGTATGCCGGCGGTATTGACGAGGATGTTGACCGGCAATTGAAAAGCCAATTCTATAGTGACGAAGAGGGATTTGACTTGATCTTGGTCGGAGACATTGACTTTGACGGTGGTGGCGCGTGGATGATCGGGGTGAAATTGATAAGGCATATGACGTTGTTGGCTTGAGTAGAGCTGGAGGAATAGTTGGTGACGAGTTTAAAGAGAGGCCTAGGTGAAGAACAAAATATCACCCAAATTATAAATGATATTTTACTGTAATTTCGTCAACGATCAATTACGATCCGGTTATGAATCTGTTGATGCCTCCTCGTGGATCTCACCGCCATTTGTCACAATTTTGCTCTTGCTTTCACTGCAAAACTCTGTTGCTTCGAAATGGCAAATCTTTGCGTTAAAGGAAAGTTCAGTGAGAATGATTCAAGTGCTCTTTACATACTTGTGAACTGGATCAATCTCCAAACCAATAGTGTTGAGTATATTATCCAGAACGTGAGCAACATTAGTAGCAATTTGGATTTTTGACATCCAAGTGATTTAGAGGTTAGAGGAGGAGTCTTTGAGATTGTTGAGGAAGAGAGCAAAGTGAAGGAATTTGGATGTGGGTTAGTTAGTATTTGGGTGAGTTTTTTTACTTAACCGGGTGGAGTGTAATTTTTGGGTAAAAATTTAACAAATTTCGGGTCAGCTGTTAAGATTGAGACACGTGTATCACCGTTAGGATAAAGGGTATATATGCTCCAAAATTTAGACGGCAAGGACACTGATATCCTAAAAGTATAACGAAGGGTATACACATACCATTTACGATAGTTCGGGGGTGTATTTGTCCTTTTTCCCTTTTTTTTATGTTACCCTTTTCGTAGTGGATTTCAAATTGGAAGCTAATCTTTTCCCTATAGAAAAACGATTTGTATTTGGAGGCTTATATGATTGGAGTTCTATTTGTTGGTGTAATATACCATAAATACAAAATATTACAGTTGAAAATAAAATGACAAAAAATGAATAAACAATTTTTTAGGCTGAGACACGGATATGTCACTCTCTTTAAGGAGATTCAAGCCTTTTGCAGCATAATCTACACCGATCCAACGGTATCACTCTTGACTTATCCCCTCCAGGATACAACAGCCCAACAACAGTGTACAACTCAAACAACTCCAGATTAGTTGAAGAGTTCAAAGCTCCACAAACAAAACACCTTCCTTCAACATATAATTACCCTCTTTTGTATAGTGAATATAGTTGAAGACTTGGAATATTTTTCTATGTCTCAACTCTCTCTTTCACTACACTAATCTCAATATAAACACAATACAATACTACTCATATTTGGCTAACACTAGCTCTATCTCATATCCCAAACACAGAGTTAGAGGAAATTATAGCTGCATTCTACCATTAACTCATATGAGTAATAGGGGCATATAATGCCATCAAGGACAACTCAAATGTCGCACATCATATGCTTCAAACGTATATAAGACATTTGGCATTTCTCATTGTAGAATTATGCACTTTAAAATAAGATTAAAATGCTTAAAATCCATCACTATTCCTAATAATGTTTACTCAATTATGTTATTGACATAAAAACAAGTTATTTGCAAACGTATATTAGTGCACAAGTATTGTATTTCTATTATTAGTCCACACTTGATTCCAGTACCCAATTTAGAAATACGTGCATTTGTGCTTAGAAATAGTATTTTCATGTAACTATGTCCCAAAATACTTGGCACGTTTCCTTTATTGAGAATTAATTTGATCAATTTTTGGAGTAAAAATAATTAAATTAACTCAATTTTTAAAAATTAAAATTTAGATATTCGAAAATTATATGAAAAGTATCATAATGCAATTTTTTTCATCTCAATATGATAAAAAAATAATATATATCTTAAAATTTTATTCAAAATTGTATGTAGGGGTGTTCATAGTGTTGGGATATATACTATTAACAATATGTTAAGATATAACATTTATTATAGAATAAATATTTATTCATTTTTAATAAATCATATATTCCTGTATGATGTATGTTTACTTATATAGTAGATGATTTAGTGTGTAGAGTTTTAGCTTATACACATAGGATTAAATCACCGGTTCTTATAAGTATAAAGTTTTTTGTTCACAATCTAGGATGGAAATTGGACATGCCGTCGGTCCGATTGTAGCACAAGATTATATGTAATTTATCTTGATTATGGGAACGGTATAGTTCCAACTTCTTGTGCTAGTGCATTTTGTATGTATTGAACGAGACCGAGTAGAGATAGTTGTTTTAGACTGACTGACAAAAGCATATTCTCTAAACTGTTAAATGTACTTATATTCTCAATCTTGATATAACTATTATGATCTGTATATATTAATTATCGTTTGATTTATAAAAATGTGAGATTCTGAGATGAGTCAATATGCCTGTTAGATTGGATGATAATAATATATATTGATGAAAGAATAAGTTAGTGATGGAATACATGTCTCGTTATAGAGATTGATTGATATGCCTCTTTGAGAAATTTATAAGTTTTCATCGTGTCAAACCTTGCAGGTGGATTTATGAATCCGACACATGAAATAAGTTAAGTAGTGCTCTAAAGAAAATTAATCATTAAATTAAATTAGTCAGTAATTTAATTTATTGATTAGTATATGTAATCTTAACATGGGGAATTACATAAATGTTTAATGGAGAATTTCGAAATATAAATAGAGGAGTGCAATTACGAATTTCTAGTGGAATGATTTGTAATTTATTAGGGTAAGAATAATTCAAATTAATTATTTGAAATTATTTCCATAGTAGGAAGTCTCAATAATTAATTTTGTGGTTTCTACAATGCCCAAATTTATCTAGAACTCAGAATCCTAATTCTAAAGGGAAAAGGGGAGACAAGCGTTGGTTTTCTTTAAAAAAGAAAACTAACGTGTAAATTTTTTTGGAAGAAAAGCAATGTGTCTTTTGGTTCTCCTCTTTGGATTGGGAAGAAATCTCTATAATTAGGGATTCTTCTAACCCTAGAAAGACGGAAGGTTTTCTATTCATACTTGTCCATCCAAGGATTGAGAGAATTCAGATGTGAACTTGGGATCATTGTAGAAGACCGCAAAGATGTTGTCTACTTGTGGATTCGCTTGAAGGTCTGTCTAACCAGTGGATTCGCTTGAAGGTATCTCCTCACGCTTCAAGAGGTAATTCTTGAATTAAATTTCAGCAAGTTTATGTGTTCTAGCATAATTGTATATGTTCTAACATAAACGTTATTGGTTATTTATTATTCATGTAAGCAGTAAGATTCTGATATGCTTCCGATGTACATATAGTTTTCTAACACATAGGTCGGTTTGGATCGGTTAACTCATTTGTTTTTATTAAGATCAAGACAATTGAATTTGAATGCACATATGGATAGTTAAGATGATGTCTCTAGATTTGAATACTAAATGATTAAGACTTGTTTGTTTTTCAACATCTGTATATGCGTACTTTGTTAATTTTGTAAACATAATAAATATAAAATTTAAAAAGTACATGTATTTGATTAAAATAAAATATTTATGTTGGCCAGATTACATAAATATGTCAAGATGTGTATCCATTACATAAATATAAGAATAATCAACTACAAAAGTGGACAAAGTGGAAGTGTTCAAGCTACAAATAGATGATCTATCATGTTCAAAATTGGACTAGCTTGGATATAGAACATTGTTTGCTGGGACTAATTGTTGTAACATAGCCTGTACCGGCAGGATCATCATTGAAATGTATGGCTAATTAAGCTTTCTTTACTATCCGGAGTAGGTGAACGTACTCCGTAGTCGAGAAGGAAATGATCTTTACATGAAAATGAAAGAATCACTGTTACGGGGATTGAAAGACGAGTAAATTTTAGGTTTAGCAAACATAAAAATTATATTTGTATGTTATAGCTATAGTTTGTATAATTGCGCTTCATAACAAACTTTATGTTTGTTATGGCTATTAATCTGTATATTTCGGTATACATATACATAAAAAATATGTATTTGGGTACTCTATTTGTATATTTCGGTATACAAATGGGATGGCAAAAAACATGGAATGTTTGCTGCGAATTACAAATAAAAGAAACTATGGCTATAACATTTAATTTGAATTAATAGTTTGTTATTTCATACAATTTTCCCTTGACAGAATGATCAGGAAAAGAAATTCCAGGAGGGCTTTAATATTTTGGAAATAGAAAGTTTTGACAAATTAAAAGATCCAGAATGGGTCTATCTAAATAGAAAGTATATTTACCTATGGATAACTACATCTTTACATTCTATTTAGGACTTAGGATACGTGTAATCTCTTCCCCGCCTTATTTTGGATTTATAAGTTGTACTTTTTCATCAGTCTTAAATATTCAGACAATAAAAAGAAAAAAGTAAAATGAAGAAAGTCACTTATTGACTTCCTTACTTTGCTCATTTTAATATTGTTTGCCTTAGATATCCTTCGATATTATAGGCCTCATCCTCCCTGAAAATCAGTTTCACCACAAAAAAAATGTTTTTAGACACATGGTGCTTATTACCTAGATCATACAGAATCTTATTTTCTAAGAATCCTAACTTTTTTGGAACATAATCATCGATCTAGCCACATTAATAAAAAAACTATTTTATTTGTTTCGATTTATGTGTTTTAGTTTCTTTTTAGTCTATTTAAAAAGTAATACTATCATTTTTAAATTCAGTAACTCTTTAATTTTAATATCTCCATTCATTAAAGGAGTAGTGACGTGGAAATAAAGGTTAAAAAATAATAATAAAAAATTGTGATACTATGTTTGTAGTCAATACTCACACGTTAGTACTGTAAAACGTTATCTCAGAACTTGAAATTGTCAACGCCATTATAAAGTTGTTGAAACTTATGATGGTTACTCTGTAGTATTTGACTAATACTTTAAAAATATCAAACTTATGAACTTAATGTTACTTGTCATCAAAGAGAAGATATAGAAACAAAAGGTGTCAACTGCAATGATCTCATATTGTATTTAAGATTGATGTGCTTATGATGTTTTGACACTTGAACTCAATTATGTATTTCTAATATGCATTAATGAATTTCTATGTCTCATAAGAATGTGCATATTGTTGTTTAGAAATATTATAAAATAAGCTTCAGCAAGATATGATTATGGACCATAATTTTAAATATTTTATAGATTATGAACCTGATATGATAAATTGTTACGTCGTGTATGAAAGGAAACATGTAGTCCAAAATTATGTATAACTGTCGTGACTCACATTAATGTATAGTCATACCATGATATGTATGATGGATAATTTAGGGTGTACATGGCCGGGTTGGTTTGGGTTTTTCAAATATCAAATCAAATTATTTGTGTCGGATTTTTAAATTTATAAACCAAACCAAACCAATAAAACTCGGGTTTTTCAACCTCGGGTTTTTTCGGGTTTTTCGGTTTTTCGGGTTTTTCCGGTAAAGTATTCATACAAACATATAATTTACTTGTACTTCAAATATTTCTTTAGTCCTACCAAAATACAACTATCTAAGGTGTTTCTTAAAAAAAATAACACAATATGAATGACTCTAAAATATCCAACAAAAATAATAATAATGAAATACCGTAAAACAAATATTCCAAATTAACAAGTCATAATGAAAATTCTCATAATTTAAAAGTACTAAATCATGCTAAAATAAGTTTAATAAGTATTAGTTACATGACTAAATATTAAAAGAAATTAAAATTAGATTATGTATTTTAATTGTCTAAACCAATGTAAAACTAAAGAATAAATATTCAATATTATTGTCATTCTTAGTGTTGAATTGATTTTCTTTTTGCATTAGTATTAGTTTGATTTTGATTTAAGCTTTATTATAATTACCAAC
>JAJOOS010009193.1:0-16481 GCA_029582725.1 Solanum chiquidenum
AATCATATTTGTATGTTATAGCTATAATTTGCATAATTGAGCATTTGAGCTCCATAGCAAATTTTATGTTTGTTATGGAGCTTTTGATTTGTATAATTTGCTAGATACATCCAATTTTATACAACTTTTACATATAGCAAACATCAAAATCATATTTGTATGTTATAGCTATAATTTGCATAATTGAGCATTTGAGCTCCATAGCAAATTTTATGTTTGTTATGGAGCTTTTGATTTGTATAATTTGCTAGATACATCCAATTTTATACAACTTTTACATATAGCAAACATCAAAATCATATTTGTATGTTATAGCTATAATTTGCATAATTGAGCATTTGAGCTCCATAGCAAATTTTATGTTTGTTATGGAGCTTTTGATTTGTATAATTTGCTAGATACATCCAATTTTATACAACTTTTACATATAGCAAACATCAAAATCATATTTGTATGTTATAGCTATAATTTGCATAATTGAGCATTTGAGCTCCATAGCAAATTTTATGTTTGTTATGGAGCTTTTGATTTGTATAATTCGCTAGATACATCCAATTTTATACAAATTGTTCAGTTTTGTATAAATTCATTTATACATTGTAATTTGTATAATAAGATCTGTAATTGTATAATTATAAGTGTATAGGACGAAAATATATGTATTTATATTTGTATATACACTTTTCTCTCGCTTTATACAAACACAAACACATTTTATACATTTGTATACCGGATATGGCTAATTGTATACTGAATCAGATGACAAAAAAATGGGATGTTTGCTGTGAATTACAAATAAAATAAACTATAGCTATAACATTTAATTTGAATTAATAATTTGCTATTTCATACAATTTTTTCAAAAAAAAACTCTTCTTATTAATTTTTCCTTTCTAACTCGAACCCAATTTTTTTAATTTTATAAGAGTATCACTTTACCAATTCTACCATAAATCTTTGATAATTACTTGATTGGTAATAGTAATACATGTAATGCAAAAAAAATTTAAAAAAATTATAGAAATGCTTTCTGTTGACGGGTCGTATGTATAACCCGACCCGATGATGTAATACCCTAAACCCTGGCATTAATGGCTTCTTCATCACTTCCCTGGCTTCACACCATTTCTGTATGATCAAAGATGAGCTGCAGAACGACGACGTTTTGGACTCGGATACTCCGCAATCAACTGCGGTTCACCAGTAGTAAGCCACCATCTTCCGCCGCCGGCGCAGCCAAGGAACCATTTTTCCGGCACCCATTTCCGCCGCATTCCGTACTAACTCCTCGTTTCTTCTCTACGGCGTCCTACAACCGGACACCGTCAGCGGAGAGGGTAATTCAAGAGCTGTTGCTTGACGTGGAAAGGGACAAGCAAAGGGAAAAGGAAGAAAGAAAGAAGAAAGGATTAGATACAGCTGATATTGATGCTGAGGAGAATGAGGATTCCATGGGTGTTGGTCCATTAATTGAGAAGTTTGAGAAGAAGAAGCTCAAGGAGGAAAAGTTTAGCTTTGAGCCTACGGATTCGGATTCGGAAGATGATGATGAGAGGTGGACTCCTGATGCTATTAACAAAAAATGGGAAGTTTTTGATAAGAAGTTTAAACGACATGAAGAACTGCTCAAGAACTTCACTGATGCAGGTACAATGATTTCATTTTCATTGAATCCCTTTTGAGACATTAATGGTTCAAGTAGAATGCAAAGATTTGATTTCCCCTCCGGGGTTGTTTGGTAGCTAGTAAAGAGACAACTTATCCCCTTATTAGTTTTTGCATGAGTTGTACAATGTTTGGTAGCTATTTAGAAACTAAATTATGCATTTGGTTTGTAATTTAGAAACGCCTATAACTAATACATGTGTAAGTTATGAGCGAATTTGTGTAGTATCTTATGCGGGGTAAAGAAATGGAATAACTAATATATTCATTACTAGTACCTACATAATTCTAATCGGCTACCAAATGACCCCAAAGTGGTTATTAGCTTATTTACATCCTAAGAATTCACATAGGAGAGAAGGCACAAAATAATGTTAGTTTATTAACACTGTGAAAGCGTGATAATTGGTGGGATTGGAAAGTTAGCCTCAGTTTTTTTTTGTTTATAGGATGGAGGTGAGCAATATGGCTATAGTGTCTGTTACTTTTAGTTAATGTAAATGTTAGTGGAAAGGTTTTGGTTGGGGTTTATTAGATAGGTTGGAATATGTATGGAAAAAAGAATAACATACTGTTAGAACTATGTTTGTCTGTGCATATGTATGTGAAGTTCAACTATGTGAACTGACTTGCAAAACCAATTGAAAGCATTTAGTTATCGAATTGGAATTGACAAATTATGGAAGTTTTGACCAGAGACACTTGATGATGCATTCAAATGGATGAATAGAATTGACAAGTTTGAGCAAAAGCATTTCCGGCTGAGACCAGAGTATCGGGTGATTGGTGAACTGATGAACCGCCTTAAAGTGTCTGAGGGTAAGGAAAAATTTCTTCTGCAGCAGAAGGTGAATAGGGCCATGCGAATGGTGCAGTGGAGGGAAGCTTATGATCCCAACGACCCAGAGAATTACGGACTTATTCAACATCAGCAGGTGGGACCCTCTGTAGATCTTTTAGAACATGCTGGCTTTGAAAAGGAAAAGGGGATGATTCAAGGAGGAGATGATGATGACGACATAGAGTTTGATGACATGAAAGAGAAGGATGATATATTGTTAGAGAAGCTCAATGCCATTGACAGGAAACTTGAAGAAAAGCTGGCTGAATTGGACCACACCTTTGGGAAAAAGGGTAAGCTTTTAGAAGAGGAAATCAGAGATCTTGCTGAAGAGAGGAACTCGTTGACAGAGAAGCAAAGAAGACCTCAGTACAGAAAAGTAAGCACCGACTCTTACCCTGGTCACTTAGCCCTAGATAAGTCTGTCACAAATTTTCTTGTTTCTGAATTCGGATTATTAAGCATTCCTTTTCATGGCATGCATTGTTTTGTCATCATCGTGAAAGTGTCCTACTTTACTAAAAACTGCTGTCAGATTCGCCCGGCAGTGCTACAAACGTGCTGAACTAGATTTAAATTTTGATTTGTCTTGTTTCTTTGTGTCAGAGTTTTTTCTTGCAGTATGAAACTTTCCGCTCCATTCATTTTCTGGAAAATTTCATCCCTTCTTGAGCCTCAGGTTGTGTTTCTAAGAAGTACTGGGCTGATGGATTTCTCAAAAATAAAATATGTTTTCCGGGGCTATCTGGTGGGCTGTTTGGAAAGAAAGGAATTCAAGATGTTTTGAGAGCATAGAGAACAATGTGCAGAAAGTTAAACTAAACTGCATTTTACTTTTAGTCTTTTGGTGTAATCAGTTATACTCTAATGACACTGTCTCTATTATTGATGTATTAGACTCAATTTAGACGTAGAGAAGTGAAATCAGGAGTACACTTGTATATAAGGTTACAGTACGACCCATGTACTGTTTTGTGATATAATACAAAGTTACCAAGTTCAAAAAAAATTAAAAAATATGTTTGTGTTTCTTTGAATAGAAAAAAAAAAAGACATTTCGAAATGAGATGAAAACATTGGTTTTACTTTCTTGCAAATGGGACTTAACTTTTGGGAAGTTGTTTCAGATGGAGAATTCTAATATTTATCCTGCTAATTTTCTGTTAATAAAATGAGAAGTTACAAGAAGCATGTTGTTGGTACCAAATACTTCAAGGCCAGACTCATACACCATTCACATGTCTGATTGCTTCATAGCATATAGAAGGAATAGCATTTAACTAATCACTTTTCTTAAAAGACTTAATCTTCTTGGTTTAATTTCCCTGGATGGCTTCCTTGAAATGATTGTGGTGTTTCTTTCTTACGAAATTTGGCAGTATTGATTATGATTTTGTTTTGGTTGTGTTATTCATTCTGTTAGCGGAACAGGTTAATATTAAAAATCAATGTTATTTTGTTAGAATTTGCTTGAGGTCTGGCATGTAATGGAATTTTCCTAAGCTGTATTGCAAGAAAGAGAATCTTATTAGTTAAAGGTTAGACCCCAATCTGCTGGCAGGAAAGTAGAACTGTAGAAGCATGCTATATCTTGCTCTTGCTTATGCAGTGGTCAAAAACTCGTAACCTCTGGTAGATCGGTCTATGGCCAAAATGTTCACCTGTTTTTGTAAGGGGGAAGAAGGTGCTTGTCTTCCATCTTCCCATGATAGTACTTGGTAGGAGACCTTCTTGAGAAAGGAAAACTGGGTGATTCCAAAATGCTTCATCTAGTTTGCTTGCCTTCTTGAGTTCTTTGACCAAACAAAAGGAGGACAATATACATTTAATTGTCTGATATGAGGGATCATCCTTAAGCCTCCAGCAAATTGCAAGTTTCAATAAGTGCGTGCTATTGAAGTAGCTCATCTGAGAGTTCGGATCATGGTTAGGTCCAAGTTGTGAGAACTTGTAAAATTTGCTAATATTTTCGGTATTCCTTAGATCCACACGTGAAGTGGGAACCCTGTTTCCTCATTTGCATACATCATTTATTTCTATGTGGGGATTCTTATGACTGACTCAACTCAAGAACGTTTACATAAATAAAATATCACCTTATGAGGACATGTTTATGATTATTGAGATTTAGAGTATATATTCTAAGTTATTTCGTAGAATATCTATTTCAGTTTCACTGAATTGGGTGTTATCATTCTTTCATCTTCACTTAATATTTCTTCATGATGGCAGGGTTTTGATGTGAAACTCATTAATGTCAATAGGACATGTAAGGTTACTAAGGTAATGCAGCTATTGAATGGATTTTTCTTTCTTCTTAAATGGAGCTTGAATGAGCTATTTCACAAAATTTGGCTGAAATGTGATACAGGGGGGACAAGTTGTCAAGTATACTGCTTTGTTGGCTTGTGGGAACTATCACGGAGTTGTTGGTTTTGCAAAAGCAAAAGGTCCAGCTATTCCCATTGCCCTGCAAAAGGTACATGAGTCAGTTTATTGTTTGACCATGGCATTTAAAGCATGTGCTTCATTTTTGTCAATGCCTTGGCTGAATGATTCTGTATGAAAAGAAGACTTCTTTTTATAAAATAAATAAATTCTGCAGGCATATGAGAAATGCTTCCAGAACCTACATTATGTTGAACGGCATGAGGAACATACAATCTCACATGCAGTTCAAACAAACTACAAAAAGACCAAGGTACCAACTATTCTGATAACGGATTTTAGTTGTTTTCTTTTGATAATTTTTCTTTGCTCATACACATAGAAAATCCATTGTGACTTTCTGCTTATGCCTTCTTAAAAAAAAGAATCTTGTTTTTCTGTATATAGAGGTAACATTTCCATATTTTCGTTTCTTTTTTGACTCTTTGGTCTTGAACCTTTGCTTACTTGCACCTCTATTCAGGTATATCTGTGGCCTGCTCCTACTCAAACAGGGATGAAAGCAGGTAGAACTGTCCAAACAATTTTGCATCTAGCGGGTTTCAGGAATGTGAAATCGAAGGTACTGTATCATAATTCTGATCAAGCGGGTCACATAAGATTGAAATAGGTATTTATTCGGTGCCATGATTGTAACATCATACTTTGGCAGGTTGTTGGCTCAAGGAACCCACATAACACAGTTAAGGCTCTCTTTAAAGCTCTAAATGCGGTACGTCCATGTTTTGCTTGTGTATTGTGGCTACTTTCCCACTCTGCTCCCGTTCTTTGTTTTCTAAAATTTCACTTCTTCCTCATTATTTTTGGATTAGATTGAGACACCCAAGGATGTTGAAGAAAAGTTCGGGCGAACTGTTGTCGAATCATACTTATTGTAATAGGCATTCTCAATGTTTCTGACGTGTTTCGTGGCACCTTTTTTGTCATAGCAGGTAAGAACTCAAAGTTCGGTTAGTCTCATATTTTCCCATTTGTTCTTTGTCCTCTTCGTACCACCATCCACACATTGAGATTCTTCGGATTCATCGGTGTAATAGTTGGAAAATAGTTATGTATATACATTTGTTCGATGACCAAGTGTATCTAATCTCGATATATTCAGTAATCTGGCATTTCAAGGTTGAAATTGTGGGCTAATTAGATGTTTCTCTTGTTTTGGCAGAGCATAAACCAAGGAGAGGTCGAAACCATGAGCCCATCAATGGAGTGGCTGTCTTTTTCATAAGCTAGTTTAACTCATTTCTTTTACCTTTCCTATTGGTGATTTTATTCTTGGTTTGGTTGTTGTTGGTGTAGTAGTGTTACAAAATAGATGATGATTTCTAGTAGACCATTGTAGGATTTTTTGTTTTTACTTTTTCTATTTCAGTTTCGATTAGTTCACAAGATTGAATAGTCAATTCTCCTTCGAACCTCGATTTGATTGTTCTCCAAGAATATTGAGCCGTAAAGATACTACATATATGTGGCCTGTTGTACTAATCGAGTCATTCATTAAAGTTTGAATACGAAATAAAACCATTTTCCAATGATTTCTTGTACGTTGAGTGTAATGTGTGGAGTTTACCTTATGCGCACTCAAAAGATAGTGACTACGAATTATGAATTTTAGTCGGGACTCTTTGAGCTCGACTTCTTAGATTAAGATGACATGTGTATTTTAACAATATTATTGTTATGTAATATTATGAAAGAAGATTTAAGTAAGTATATTCGGCGCCTAATCTGAGACGTGAATCATTCGAGACACATTAACATCAATCAATTTATATTCATTTAAATGTGAACTTAAATGCATTGAATTTTCATACGTTTTCTACTTCAAATTGATGACTATAATTAAAGGAAAATAACATAACATATTGTTTTTCTGAAATTTGAATAAAAGATATCCTACTAAAACACTTTATCACTGAAGTGTTCAATTAGCACACAAACTTAATTCAGCTATAAAAGTATCAAACTGAACTCCACCTATATAGTTTTTTTTTTTGCTTCCAGTTTTTGGGAGCTTTTTTTTCATCCATTAGAACTAAACCCAGAACTCTAATGGAAGCTAATTCAAGAAGATTAATGGGTTTAGAGAAGAAGAAAAAAGTAGAAGAAGAATGGAACAACATTTACAGCTCTAAACACCAATTATCTCGTGCTGATTTTCCTTCCCACTTCGTATTTGGTGTCGCCACTTCTGCTTATCAGGTTTTCTTCTATGCTTCTATATAGTTTCGAGTTTATCTGAATTCAATACGTATGTGAACAATTTTATTGAAACTGCAAGAAATAATACTTCCTCCATATCAATTTACGTGATACTGTGCGAACCCACATGTATAGGTGGGGTGTACCTGCACCGTTAACTTCGAAAAAAATCATGTATATATACACATATCTATCTCAAGAAACGGATAGAAACAGAGAATATAATAAAGAGTGCACCCTTAGAGAACATTAATACTGCTTTGGTTCGCTGGTAGATGCAAGAGAATTCACCCCTGCAACCTGGGTTTGATCCTAGACAACATCCTATTTTTACCCCTTTTTACTCTTTTTATTACAAATTTAAGGATTTTATAACTTCAAAATTGTGAAATAGGGGGATTCGAACTCATGACCATCCAATAGCTATTAATGACTAATCAGATACTCCTCCGTCCACTTTTATTTGTCATGTTGCGCTTTTCGAAAGTTAATTTGACTAATTTTCAAAGTTAAATTAGATTACATTAATTCGATATTTTAAACGAAAAATTTAGATATTCATAAACTATACGAAAAGTACTATAAATTGCAATTTTTTGCATATCAATGTTAGTCAAAAGTTTTTATAGTTTGACTCTAAAAATGGAAACCATGACAATTAAAAGTGGACAGAGGTAGTACAACATTATCCATTATTCGACATTAAAAAATTCGCTATTATCCATTAATCGTCATTGAAAAATTCGCTAATGCTTAAATTAAGATATTATTGGTGCACCCAGACTCTTTAAATCCTGGGTTTGCCTTTGCTGTTTGACTTGACATAAGTCATATCAATTTACGTGATACTATTTGACTTAACACTAGTCTTAAAAATTGACTTGACACAAGCCATATCAATTTACGCTATATTGTTTGACTTGACACAAGTCTTGAGGAAAAAAGAAATTATGACTTTTGAAATTTATGATCCGAAATCAACCTTGGATATAATCATAGAAAAGTGACATTTTTTTGGTTACAAACTAAAAAGAAAAGGTGCTACATAAATTGCTGTAGTTTTTAAAAATTTGTCTTCAAGTATTTGTTTGGCCATTTTTTAGTACTTCCAATCATAAAACTTCGTAAAATGCATGTCGAAATAGAACTTCAAATATCAAAATTTAATAATTTTAGAAACTTAAATTTTCAAGTTTTAAGCTTCTTCTTTAAAATCTATGGCCAAACGAGAGCTTAATGCTAGAAATTTTAGAGGTTGGACCCATAAAACTTGAATCTTGGATTTGCCTATGCTCCTCTTATCATTTTTTGGACTAATGTTTTGTTTTATCTCTCATTTTGTAATATTTCTTATTTTTTTGGGGAATTTTGGTATATGGGAAAAGGTTGAAGGTGGAAGCAAAGAGGGAGGAAAGGGTCCTAGCATATGGGATTCCTTTTCACATACTCAAGGTAGTTAACTCTCTTTGCTTTTTGTTTTTTCTCCTTTTTCTGGTGGATGTTTTGTTGAAGTTTTTGTTTAGGCAAAATATGTGATGGAAGCACTGGGGATGTGGCTGTAGATCAGTACCATCGCTACAAGGTACAATCTACTTGTCGTTATCATTATTATTACTCTCCTATTATCTTATTCTTCGATTTTTATTACTTGTTGCTTCCTTTGCTTTGGTTGTCGTATTATCTTTTGTTGCTAGTGTCCTTTACTCCATTATTTTCTGCATGGCCTTTTCTTCTTTTTGCTACTGTATTTCCTTTTCTTACTAATTTTGATATACTTTACTTGAGCCGATGGTCTATCGGAAACAACCTGTCTAACTTCATAAGGTAGAGGTAAGGCTGCGTACACACCACCCTCCCCAGACCTCGCTTTTGGGATTATACTGAATATGCTGTATTTTTTGTCAATTTTATTACCTAGCAAATAATATAATTTGGAATTGCGATTGGAAATTTTACTTTCTTTTGGACCTTATGTTTGCCTTGGTGTCCAAAAAGATAAATTCCTTGTGTTTTACTATTGCTTTTGTTGATATACTTTGTTCTTATTCATGGCAGAGTGATTTTTCCTTCTTTTGGTTTAATTTTCTTCTTTTAAAATACAGGAAGATATTGATCTCATATCCAAGTTGGGATTTAAGGCTTATCGTTTTTCAATATCGTGGAGTCGCATCTTTCCTGGTATGAAGCTTTTCATTGTTTGTTTGATAATGGTGGTTTGCGAGTCAGCTGTGCAAAGTTTCAGTCACTAGATTGCAAATTTCAGAAACCCTTTTTCTTTTCTTTCTTAAATTTAATGTTCAGTCGAACAGTGCAAATTACGTGCTTTTTCATTTTTGGTTGTGAGTGATCTCTGTTAATATCAACTGCTCTCCCAAGTAAACAAAGCTTTAAGGAGTAGCCTTTTTTCTTTGATTGCTTTTTGGCGCACCCTGAATATTCCGACTTGTATAGAGGATTGAGTGGCTTTTGTAGAGAATCATGTTTTGATGTAGTTTCTCTGCTCTTTGGTATACGTCTTGTATATGGTAATTTTTCTTTCCACTGCTAATAATATTATTTACCTTATGATTTTATTTTTTTGCAAGTTAGTGCACTTCAATTTTGTGCTGAATATGTGCTATCCCATCTTTTAGTTTAATTCAAATTAACATACCTACATTTAGCCACTACATGACCTTAATGCCTGGCTCCAACTCGGATCTTATGTTTGTAGTTAGTGGTTCCTTAGCCACTGCAATATGTTTCAGATTTTTTATAGGGTTTTCTTCGCCTATGTACAGATGGTTTGGGTACCAAAATCAACCATGAAGGCATAAAGTACTACAATGATATTATTGATGCACTACTTGAGAGGGGTAAGATGTTATCCGTTCATTCTTCATGTTAAAGCAAATAATACGTAGCCTTTGGTTTTATGTACAAAAATTTGCCAGCTGCTTCATCTCTGTAAACATAACAATGAAGTGAAGGTTTTATACTGATTAAGCATTTCCTTTTTTTTGTTCTTCAATGATGAATTTCTGCCATGTTTTTCCAGGCATTGAGCCCTGTATAACATTGTATCATTGGGATCTCCCTTTGAATCTTGAGGAATCTTGTGGAGGCTGGTTAGATGAACAAACTGTGTAAGCTCCTGTCCTTCAATTTTTTTCTGTTAATCAACATGTTACAGATTTTTTTGGTGCTTATAATAGAGTGTGTGGTGCATATGGAATTCTAAGTCTCTACTCTCTATCATAACTTTTTCAGCACGATTTTTGGTATTATTATATCCGATGGGACACTAATGTCTCGGTTTGCTGAAAATGTTGTAAAGTGAATGTCCGGTAATGCGATTTTAAACCACGTTCTGGATAAAGTGTAACATTCATGGGTTCTCTACGTCTGATTGTGCCTTTTGGTTTAATTGACCTATGTTAGCTATAGGTTTCTGAAGGAATATTAAATGTTGAGATTTCTTTCTGAAGAAGGCAGGCTTTTTCATTTTCATTTAAGCTGCAATTAAAGTTTGTTTATCCATGTAACTTGTGGAATACTTTGTCGATAATCACCTCCTAACAATCAACTTGGATTTTTGTGGCAAATATATAGAAAATATTTTGCCATCTATGCAGAGACTTGCTTTGGTATCTTTGGAAATAAAGTGAAGAGGTGGATTACAATTAATGAACCTCTTCAGACTGCTGTAAATGGATATTGTACCGGTATACATGCCCCTGGAAGAAGTGAAAGTTCTTCTACTGAACCATTCTTGGTAGCACACAATCAGTTGTTGGCACATGCCGAAGCTGTTTCCATTTATAGGAATAAATTTAAGGTAGCTCTTACAGTTTGAGAATTACTCTTGTTTCTTTAACAACTTTAATGGAAATTCTTCCAGTCAAAGTTATCTCTCGCTGATATTTGGGTTTTAACTGTTGTAGTTAAAGTTTCTGTGATTACGTTCTTTTCTACGTTGTTCTGTCCCGACTTATGCTCCCTAAGAAGTTGGGATGGAACTTTTCTGCTTTTTGCCATTGGTGATAATATTGGCGGTTCTATATTTACAGGATGAGCAAGGAGGGGAAATAGGCCTGGTGGTGGATTGTGAATGGCCTGAGCCTTTATCGGATAATTTAGAGGACAAAGCTGCTGCAACAAGGCGCCTTGATTTTCAGCTTGGATGGTACTTGTTATATCTGTGTTAGTCAGCCAAGAGTTCATGTTGTAAGCAGTGGCAGAACTAGGATTATTTAACAAATAGTATATATACATAACAAAATTTTCTTAATTACCTACACAGGATAATTTTTCAATAAGGGGTGACACCCATTGGATACATGTGGCTCCGCCACTGGTTATAAGGGAGGGTAACTTAAAGCAGAAGGACCCAACAACATGCTAGCCCAATCGGTCATAAAAAATGTATCTCAGTGATGGTCCAGATATCAGATAGAATAGGTAGTACATATTGGACGAAGAGAGAAACCTATAATCTCATCACTCTAAAAGCTATTGTCTGTTGCATGAGGCGCTAAACACTAATGACTTGGTTAACAATAATTATTTTGTTAAGGAGGTCCTATTAATAAAGAATTGTGATTGATTGTTTAAGAGAGAATGTATTTGAGTTTTCATCTTTCATCTCAAGTCGAGCAGCTGAAAGTCTGACATATTTCACTTACTTACCAAGAAAATTACCCCAAAAAGGCCTAACATATTTCCCGTAGACTGAAAAATTTGATCATGAGCCACATTAATATGTTTATCATCATTTTTGTGAATCATTTAGTTGGGGAAATAATTTTTTTGCTTTAAATCCATGAAATTCTGGACTCTACCATCAAGGCATTAGGATAAAAGGTCACCCTCACCCTCTTTATTGTGAGTTGTTACTAAGTTTGATTCAGATTTTCTTTGAAACGACTTTATCCTATGATATTAAATTAACCTTCTTGAGGCTCTAGACCTTGTTACTTCTAATTTTCTATGTTTCTATCTGAAAATCTTGTATATATTTTCTTATAAAGCATGTATATAATCAATATAAGGTATCACCAGTCAACTTTCTCTTTTATGTTTTAGATTTTTGTAATTTCTTCATAAACATTCTTAACAGGTACCTGGATCCAATATTTTTTGGAGATTATCCTGAAAGCATGCGTGAAAGACTTGGAGATAGGCTTCCAAAATTTTCACAGCAAGACAGGGAGTTGCTAAAACATTCGTTGGACTTCATTGGTCTGAATCACTATACTTCAAGATTTGTTGGTCATGCAGCAAACAGTCTCGAAGAGAATGACTTCTATAAGATACAGGATGTAGAGATAATTGGTATGTTAGACCTTAACAACTTTTGTCATTTGTTAGATTTTTCTAGACCTTAAATATGTGAGTGCTTTCCTAAGTTGACTCATGTTTCCTTTTTTTCTTTTTGTTTTGTTACTTTCCCTGTTCGTCATAGCTGAATGGGAAGGAGGAGAGGTGATCGGTGAGAAAGTATGTGTGGTCTCTCTTTTCCAGTTCCTTGGATGTATATATCAGACATTGTAAACTGAAAATGTTAAAACTTTGTGCAGGCAGCATCATCATGGCTTTATGTAGTTCCTTGGGGAATTCGGAAAGTCCTTAATTACATTGCAGAGAGATATGACAATCCACCAGTGTATATCACTGAGAATGGTAATGCCTTCTGCTTTTCACGGGTGTAGTACTAAGGTTTTTGTTGGTCTCTTTGCTTGAAATTCGGAGGTCGTCCAACTTGTCTAACTTAAGACAACGCCTACTCTATATATATGTGTATGTGTTACTCGATCCCGTAAATATTACTATCATTTAAGCTTTTTCATAAAATGTTTGGGAAAAAAATTCATGTTTATACTACTTTTGCCTATATGTGAAAAAATGTTTCACGTAGAAATTTCCATTCGCTTAAAATTGGAAGTTCTTTTGAAGGAAAATGATTTATTAGAAAATATGATAATTATCTCCATTCTAGTGGTTTTGGCACTCTGCATAATCCTTCCTTGCTTGCATACATGATGAACTTGAGTATGATTTTCTGCTGAATGCAGCGCATTAGATTATGCTAAGAGCACTTTCGTTGTCATTCTTGTTTTGGGGAAGCAATGGTCCCTGTTTGGACAATCCGAATGTCTATGGCCTAACCTGCAACAACGATTTGCTATGAGGTCAAAACTGTGTAGTGAAATAAATTGTTGTTCTCTTTGACACTCGATAGCTTTTGACAATGTCTCAAGAATGAAGGCCTGGAAGCACCTTGTAAACAGGAAGAGCTTCTATTTGAGCTTCCCTGATAAACTAATTTTCCGACTGTTAAAGTAACCGTGCGACATGAATTAAGTTAAAGATACTTTCATTTTCGACTTATTACTAACAATTTGATGAACACCTATAATTATTTGTACCAAGTGATAACCCAATTCAGTTTTTTTCTCTTGTAACTTCACTTTTCATGTTTAGGTATGGATGATGAAGATGATGACATATCTCCTCTCCATGAGATGTTGGATGATAAATTAAGAGTTTCTTACTTCAAGGCGTACCTTGCTGCTATTCATCAGGCAATCTTGTGAGTATTCTCACAAACCTGTGTTTCATAGCCCTCGTGTTATAAGCATGTATTGACATCAACATGCATTACAATTATCGTTGATTCCTGTCAGAGTTAGTAGCTCGTTCTTCTGCATATTCTCTTGGCTGCATTCATTCAAAGTTCTATTTGTCAATCATCCAAATTATAGGAATTACTTGCCTCTTGAAATATTCTAGTTCATTCCCCATTCAGTTTTAACATTTTAGGCATTGATAGGAAAGCTTCACCAAGTATGAGATTTGTTTTTGATAACCGTGGTGCCTGGCACCTCCCACCAGCACCTGGTACCAGGTAAATCTGTCCACCAAGGATAGAACAGATGGAAAGAAATCATCTAGTGTTTTGTTTTTTCTGGTATTTGAACCTGAGACCTCAGAATGCTCAAATCCACTTAAACCTGAGAAATCCTACTCTTGTCTCATCTTAAACTCTTCTTTCCAGAAACAGTTGGGGTCCGCTGTTCTTCCGGGTGTCAAAAAGAAGTAGTAGTTAAGTTGTTGATAATTGTCCCTGCATACTTTACCTGTTGTCCAACTATTTAGCACAACAAATGACTGGTATAACAAACAAGGAGGGCAGAACTTTTTATGCATGATATTTTTGCATTTACATCATAAATTCATGAACATTTGTCAATATCTGCTGACTGCATGATTCCACTCTTACGGGATCAATCAAATGCTGTGTTTTTTATTACCATTTGACTGGATGGCGATGCCTTTGCCTATACTCTATACATATTAACGGAGACCTACATTTGTCTCGATAGGGATGGTGCTAATGTAAGGGGTTATTTTGCGTGGTCATTGCTGGATAACTTTGAGTGGAATCTTGGTTATACAAAACGCTTCGGTCTGACATATGTGGACTTCAAGAATGGGCTAACCCGGCATCTGAAATCTTCTGCTTACTGGTTCATGAGATTCTTAAAAGGCGGACAAGTAAAACATGGGAAAGAAGATTAACCAATTTCTTGTGTTATGGAGTTAGCAGCTTATATTTTCATCTTTTCTTTTTCTAGTGACTCTTTGTATACTGCTTTTAAGGCTTTTTACATGGAAAACTTTTTTATCTTTCTTGTATGATAGGTGTAATCATGACTTTTCTTGTTTGGCTCAAGGTGCCTGGTATATGGAGTCTGTGAACTCACTGTCAAACAGATTTAACTTGTATGGATCAACAATCCTAAGAAATTACAAGTTTCTTGAGATAAGTCTACGCGTTTCTGCTCAGTATGTCGTTTAATAAGTTCTGGATGAAGTGTAGCATTCAAGGGTTAACTCTACGTCTGATTGACGATGACGCGATGAGGATCTTCCCCTTCCAATTAGTTTCTGATCGATGTAATTATGTGTAATGTTTTTCTATGTCAATGCCTATGAACTTGTATGGATTGTGACTGAAAAACAAGCCTTTTCACAGGTTACTTCTTTGCCAGGCTAATGCACATGTACATCAAACTGTAAATTTTTCAATGAAATAAAATCACCATTCATCCTACATGTAAATTTTTTCCTATTTATAGTTAGCCATTGTACATTAAACTAACCACAATTGAAATACAACATCAAACTCATTGAAATCCCAATAAGTGGGGTCTGAGTATCTTATCACACAACAATAAAACAGAAGAGAGAGAAAAAATAACAATAATTACTAGAAGAGAGCAAAAACAACGATAAAATAATGCGATTTATCGAAACACAATTAACAATATACTATAATAAATTATTGAAAACAATAATAAATAACAAGTAATGGTTCTTCGTTTGTTTTAGGTAGCTAGGACATCATAACAACAAACAAGACAAAAATGATCTTGTAATTATTTTAAGTAAAACAAAGAAATAGAAGTGAAAGTGCTCCTAGCAGATGAAAAGTATAACTTGGAGTTCCAACTCCACAATAACTTTGGGCAAAATTAAATTAAATCTATCCATTTCCTTTTTGATGCATCAATCGAAAACTTATCCAATAAAAATGTCTAGAAAGAAGTTAATATTTTAATAAAGGGTAAAAGGACAAATATATCCCGAACAATCGTAAATGGTATGCAGATATCCTTCGTCATGCTTTTGGGACATTGGTGCCCCTGCTGTCCAAAAACAAGAGCAAAAATGTTCTTAACTCTAATGGAAGACTAAATAGGGACACATGACACAATCTTATCCATCGATCCGACATTTAATAAATGTCGCGTCGGTGGATAAGATTATGACACGTGTATGTTCGTTAGTATAAATGGTATATATGCTCTAGTTTTTGGACGGCAGGGGCACCAATGTCTCAAAAGTATGACAAAGATAATCTACGTACCAATTACGATAGTTCAGGAGTATATTCGTCATTTTTCCCTTTAATAAAATATGTTAAATATAAATGCATACACAAAATTAAAAGATAGTAAACATGTAAGTTTAAATAGTAATATTATTATTATTATTTATAAAAGTATAAAATAATTCTACTCAATAAGATGTGAACCATTTGTTTATAATACATTATATTGGATGCTATTATAAAAACTTTATTTTTATTAATATAAATACTTAAGTTGTTTAATCCAAATTTCTAATATATTTTTGGTAATTAAAGTGTGTGAATATTAAACTAAAATATATTTAAGTCATGCACATGGACAATATAATTTTCTTGAGAACAAAAATCAGTTTTGAAACAAAAAATACTACTGCCACGCCCGGCCCGCATTAATTCTGATCAAATTCAAACATT